>LBNU01025602.1:9751-82983 GCA_014162995.1 Artemisia annua | reverse complement strand
ATTATATAGCTAGCTAATATATTTTTCATATACAAGTAACTTACCTTTTTAAGTTAGTATATACATTTGTCTAAATGTATTTTTCATAAAATGAAAAACTATATTTGGAAATTACCTTGGTCAAATATCATTTACTAGATGTGACATTTATGTGTTTGACAAGCAATACTCTTACACATTTTGGAAGCATTCTAATTTTGGTTAAATGCATGTCTTGTAAATGTGTCTTGTCTTGTCAACACTTAGTTTCAAGAAAATGCATGTCTTGTAAACGTGTCTTGTCTTGTCAACACTTAGTTTCAAGTAAATGCACACTGGTACAAAAAGTTCTTTCGGTGACGCCCAAAATGTGTGACGTTATGCATATAGTCACGCATATGGTGACCTTGTTGAGTTCGTGACCATTGTCGTTGAAAATGAGTGACCAAAACCCGAATATGTGTGACGAATTATGCACAAATTTTGTTGAATTAATCATTATGTGTGACCGTAAACACTTTATAGTCACACGAATGTTTTTTGAGAGTAACTATTGTTCGTCCTTTGGCCACATAAATCTATAATATATGTGACATTTGAGATGATTTATTCAAGTAAATGTGTATTTTTTGTGACTATTTCCGTCCTATGGCCACATGAATATATAATAAATGTAACGTTTGTGATGATTTAGTCACACAACGGGTGTTGTTTTTTTGGAGTTAGTCACATATTTTATGTTGGTCATAAACAACAAGAAACGTCTTTCATATTACAACAAGCTAAAATGGACATTTGATACAACAAGTAGTAAAGTTTTAAACGGTAACGTATTCACCCCCCTCTACGTTTTCACAATTTTGTACAAATGCTTGTTTGGCAATAAGCAACTAGCATTCATAGTTTTTCTAAACGCTCCAAATCAAAATGCTACTTAGATGAACAATTACTAGCAACTAGCGTGTACACTTAATAATTACAAGAATACAACTATGTTACCAAATGATTTATCAAAACAAACAGCTACGGCTTCTACTACCGCTTCCTACTACTTCTATTTTCACCAAACATACCCTAAAAATGTCATTTACACTTTTTCCTTTAATCTCCACTCTATTCCACTTATTTCTTTTTCACCTCCCACCACCACTTAAATATGGCACCATCAATCGCCTTCTTCCCGTATTCCTCAACCTAGGAGGATAGATCAATTGACTAGACTTTCTACACCAAAAATATTCTTTTAAACGAAGGTATTCGTGCTTGGATGGCGGCTCAAGATCATATCTTTTTCATTCTTCAATATATAAACAAAACCCCACCTTTAAAGACCTTGTTTTATAACAAGTTAACACAACAACCATAGACAATCCCATATCAAAACAAGCATATAGATCAAAACCCACATCACATCCTCACCTATATAATAGACAAGTTATGAAAGAATGATGTGACAATTTAGGTAACTCATTGCTAACTCAATGATGACATGGCAACCATTTAGCAATGTAAAATGGACGAATTAATGAAATACTTAAAAAGGGACATGCCAAGATTCGAACTAGAGATCCAAGGGATAAACTAAAAACAACTCAACCACTAGAGCATTAGAATGATTGTGTTAAAACTCTCTCATCCAATAATGTCATGCTTTAATACTGACTACCAATTAAGAAAAAAGTGTCATTTACTTTGACCAAATTTTCAATTTAGCTAAAATTATGGAGCATTAACTTGCACATTCAATGAGAGGAGCGTATGATTTGATGTATTTCAAAATCCACCGACCTCAATCACAACTGATGATATTCAAATCAACCAACCCTAATCTTCAAATGAATCTTACAAACACAATCAATTCCTATTATTCTCAAATTACAGCTAACCATCCTCAATCAAAGGTTTAAAAAATACAATATTCTCTAAAAATATCCTAAATGATTTTCAAATTTAGTAGCTCAAACCCTAATGTGTATTTACACCATAATGCAATCCAAAACATTCACTTTGAAAGAATTCAGTAAGATTTCTCGATCCAAGGTATGTGTTTTTTTTAGTTATTCATGATTCATTGTTGATATCCAGAATACTTTTAGAATCATAAAAACCCTAATTCATAAAGTTATAATTCAATTGCGGAATCATGATTTTTCAATTATACTATGTTTTGAACTTTGAGTTCATTCATTATTTTGTTGTGCTTATTTTGTATTATACCAGCTAGAGTTCAAGTATAGCTTTACATCTCTATCAAATGAGAAAGTTCAATGTAGATCTAATATTCTTTAAAGATCCAATGAACCAATCCAAACCATTCATCTTTTGATCCAGAAAAAAATGTGAAAAACTAGAAGGGTNAAGTTTTTAAAAGACACCCAAATTTACCAGTTGTCACACATTGCTAACTCAATGATGACATGGCAACCATTTAGCAATGTAAAATGGACGAATTAATGAAATACTTAAAAAGGGACATGCCAAGATTCGAACTAGAGATCCAAGGGATAAACTAAAAACAACTCAACCACTAGAGCATTAGAATGATTGTGTTAAAACTCTCTCATCCAATAATGTCATGCTTTAATACTGACTACCAATTAAGAAAAAAGTGTCATTTACTTTGACCAAATTTTCAATTTAGCTAAAATTATGAAGCATTAACTTGCACATTCAATGAGAGGAGCGTATGATTTGATGTATTTCAAAATCCACCGACCTCAATCACAACTGATGATATTCAAATCAACCAACCCTAATCTTCAAATGAATCTTACAAACACAATCAATTCCTATGATTCTCAAATTACAGCTAACCATCCTCAATCAAAGGTTTAAAAAATACAATATTCTCTAAAAATATCCTAAATGATTTTCAAATTTAGTAGCTCAAACCCTAATGTGTATTTACACCATAATGCAATCCAAAACATTCACTTTGAAAGAATTCAGTAAGATTTCTCGATCCAAGGTATGTGTTTTTTTTAGTTATTCAAGATTCATTGTTGATATCTAGAATACTTTTAGAATCATAAAAACCCTAATTCATAAAGTTATAATTCAATTGCGGAATCATGATTTTTCAATTATACTATGTTTTGAACTTTGAGTTCATTCATTATTTTGTTGTGCTTATTTTGTATTATACCAACTAGAGTTCAAGTATAGCTTTACATCTCTATCAAATGAGAAAGTTCAATGTAGATCTAATATTCTTTAAAGATCCAATGAACCAATCCAAACCATTCATCTTTTGATCCAGAAAAAAATGTGAAAAACTAGAAGGGGGAGGGGATTGAATAGTTTTACCGCTTTATTGTTTAAAAGATTACATTTATGGAAACTTTAGATTCTAGGTTATGTGAAATCAATCGACAACAATATTAAGATACAATCTAATAACTATATCAACTATAAACTAAGAGATAATGAAAGTAATATAAAAGTAAATAGTAAGAAGGATAACACCGTGATTTATAGTGGTTCGGTAACGAAGCTCCTCTTTGCCCTACTCCACTCCTCGAGTACAACTCGAGAGTTCACTTCAGTATGTCAACAAACTCCCTTCGGGCGGAAAACACCGTACACGTTGCTTATCCAATTTCCGACACTAAGCTAGATGATAAGGAAATATTTGTTACGCTTTTAGGGGGTCATTTAAGCCCTAAATCATGATATTATGGTCAAATATTACCTCAAATAATTCCTTTTGTCATTTTAGGTACTTTGGACGAGAATTCTGGAAAACGAAGTATTTTGGACGTTTTTGGAGTTAAAAGTGAAGAAAACGACAAAGTCAAGAAACCATGCTGGAAATAGTACCGACGACGTCAGATGTCACAAGGTGACGCCGTCATTTAATGAATCAAGAGGTGGATGATTATTTGTACGTGACGCTCCAGAAAACCTTATATGGAATTACACGTGATGGCGTCACGTGTAAATGGAAGTAGGCCGTCACGTATTACCACAAAGAGAGACGACCCAGAAGACAATCACAAGAGACGGCGTCAAGAAGATTAATTGGGCGGGAAGAAACCCTAATGACGGCGACTTGACGGCGTCAGGATCCAAAAGCTGACGCCGTCACCTTTGTAACTCTATATATAGTTTTGGATTTTTCATTCATTAGGGTGAAACTTTTGTGCAACAAACCCTAGCCGAATTCTACAGCTATTGTAAGGGTTTCATACCCTTCTTTCATCCATGTTCAATTAAAGATAAGTTAATTTTTTAATCATTCAATATGTCTATGTGTTGTTTGATTATCTTTTATGCTTGTCTTTCTTTTAACATGCTAGCTTAGGTTTTTTAGTGTTTGCTTAGATCTAATGAAACCTAGCTATTAATTATTGATTGTTTGTTTGTTTGATTGTATTGGGTGATTGATTTCGCGTTAAGCTCGAGAAAACTGGTCGAATTCCTATACGGTAACTGGCTTGAACGTCTTGAGAAACGTATTCGGCTGTGTACACCGATGTTATTGGTTATTTTTAATGCATAAGTGACTATTAAGGAGGCCATGATAGGATACTAAACGTGTCGTCATAGGAAGAGATAGAAACTTATAGAGTTGGGGAATGACGTTGATGCGCGTGATGTGTCGTTGTGGTTTAGCAGTATTAATGTCTACTCAAGTTTTAAATTTATATTTAGCCGACTTATCAATAAGCCCACCTTTAAAGTGCTTATACGTATCCGTTATCTATACTACTTATAATACATATTAGACCTTCTCTCCTATTAAATTTTTAAGATTTCCTAATATAGATTTTAAGTAAATACACATATTAAAGCTTTATGTACAATTAATTTATGCACAACCATGTATATTAAACACATGCTATTAATACTCTTCTTAAATTACCTGAAAAATGCAACCATTTTACCACATAGTACAATCTAATCAAGCTATTAATCATCTATTGTTAAAATCCAATAATCCAAGCACTTAAAACACCAACAAAAAAACATAACCTACGCAACTTAAAGTACCAACATGTACAACTTAAAGGAACAACATGATTAAAGTTACTCAAATATAAAATTCTCACAATCTATAAAGTTATTGTAATGAAAAACAAAAAGATATTAATCCCAACAAATTTTGTTACTCGCAACAAATTTTGTTACGGGGTACCCGCCACCGCATCGCGCGGGTAACCTGCTATAAACCTTCAAACAGATTTTGGTGTTCTTAAAAAATTTACGCAGTGAATAATGCAAATACTTAAGGAGTAAAGATGTAAAATCATACAGAAAAACATAGAAAAAGAAAGAAAGGAATTGAAAACCTAAAAAAAAAAAAAAAAAAACAGAAATGGAGCACAGGCGGTTGGCCGGACGGAAACCAGTGAATAANCGTGTTAAGCTCGAGAAAACTGGTCGAATTCCTATACTGTAACTGGCTTGAACGTCTTGAGAAACGTATTCGGCTATGTACACCGATGTTATTGGTTATTTTTAATGCATAAGTGACTATTAAGGAGGCCATGATAGGATACTAAACGTGTCGTCATAGGAAGAGATAGAAGCTTATAGAGTTGGGGAATGGCGTTGATGCGCGTGATGTGTCGTTGTGGTTTAGCAGTATTAATGCCTACTCAAGTTTTAAATTTATATTTAGCCGACTTATCAATAAGCCCACCTTTAAAGTGCTTATACGTATCCGTTATCTATACTACTTATAATACATATTAGACCTTCTCTCCTATTAAATTTTTAAGATTTCCTAATATAGATTTTAAGTAAATACACATATTAAAGCTTTATGTACAATTAATTTATGCACAACCATGTATATTAAACACCTGCTATTAATACTCTTCTTAAATTACCCTTTTACTGAAAAATGCAACCATTTTACCACATAGTACAATCTAATCAAGCTATTAATCATCTATTGTTAAAATCCAATAATCCAAGCACTTAAAACACCAACAAAAAAACATAACCTACGTAACTTAAAGGACCAACATGTATAACTTAAAGGAACAACATGATTAAAGTTACTCAAATATAAAATTCTCACGATCTATAAAGTTATTGTAATGAAAAACATAAAATTAAAAGATATTAATCCCAACAAATTTTGTTACGGGTACCCGCCACCGCATCGCGCGGGTAACCTGCTATAAACCTTCAAACAGATTTTGGTGTTCTTAAAAAATTTACGCAGTGAATAATGCAAATACTTAAGGAGTAAAGATGTAAAATCATACAGAAAAACATAGAAAAAGAAAGAAAGGAATTGAAAACCTAAAAAAAAAAAAAACAGAAATGGAGCACAGGCGGTTGGCCGGACGGAAACCAGTGAATAACAACAACAACAACCGTCCAAAGTCGTCTTCATTGGGCGTTTCTTCTGATAATAATAGAAAGCCCAAAGCAGCCAAAATTGTTACTCTTAAACGACAGATACGTTCTACTGAGCGTATGATTCGTAAGGTTATCTTTTTTTAATCCCGTTTCATATCAGTATACAAAACTGTCGGCTTGCTTATATTTCATAACCTCATATGCTAATTATTAAGCTGGAAAATAAGCCCGAAAAAATAGGGCTTAAATTGCTTATACGTATCTGTTTTAAACAGATTTTGTTGTTTTTAAGAAATTTTCTTATTTGCTTGGGCTAATTAACAAAATAAATAATAAAATCCTTTTTCGGGACGTATTTATTTGCAGTTAAGTTTGTTGATAGATATATGCTGTATAATTTATACTTTTATAACTACATTTTATAGAAAAGGGTTTGCAATGTACTTTGTTCCACTTAATGCTGCAAACTTTCAACCAGTGTTTCAATATGCATACTTTGATGACGTGTTATACTCTACAATACGCCACGCGTCACTGTTTTACGTGATGGAAAGTACATTGCTATTTTATGGCCTAAAGCCTTTTATATAATTATGCATAGGCTGACTAATGCAGCTTGCTTACTACAGTCATGGGCGGAGATAAAGGGGGGACACAAGGGGCAGGTGCCCCCCTAGAAAAAAAATTGTAGTGTAAAATTTTGAAAATATTTGGCTTTTTTCGTAATTTGCCCCCTCTAAGTATCAATTTATAGTGTAGTTTCTAAAATTTACCAAAGTGTGCCCCCTCGACCAAAAAATTCTGGCTCCGCCCCTGACTACAGGAATTGGTTTTTGATGAGAAAAGTAGAAGATAAGGTTGGCGCTTGTTATATCATCTGTAATGTAGCATAGGCTCACATGTGGAGATGTATTATTATTATAGATCACAAAGCTATCGGTGTGCCTTCTTGCTAATAGGAGCAGTTGCTCAATTTGGTTTTAGGAATATTTTAACCTTAGTGGAGATGATTTTTATAAGACGAGCCATTCCACACTCAAGGGTTCAAGTTATATGTGTATTAGACTAGTAGCGCTATAACATTCCTTTTTCAATATATAGTGTTACCGTGACTTTTGAAGGTATAACAATGCAAGGTAAAACGATAATAAGTATTTTTAGTGAAACTAGGTCTCATAAGCTTATGAACATATTACAATGTTAAAGCCTAACAACATTTTGAAAATTAAGAAAATCGATGATTTGAATATACATGGGAATTAAATACTCTAAAAAGCCGAATCAGGTTTAGTTTTGACTATAGTTAGCTACATGTGAACTTTGCGTATGAGTAGTTCAAATTTGGAGGCCTGGGAAGTTGGAATAAGACGTTTGTGGTGTCCCTTGTATTGAGATTTTGGATTAGTCGGCCAAAAGGTTGGAAACCATAGTTACCCAAAAATTGAGTTTATTGATTAATATTGTTGGGGAATGATTAGTTTTAGAAAATTTTCTACTGTGGAGTAGAAACAGTTCAAAAATTATGAATTGGATTAGGGATACTATGTTTGAAGGTCACCCAAAGTAAGGAACTAGTTTAGGATTCCAAGTTAATGGTTTTCAAAGACGGGTCTTATACGAAAGGGTGCATCTTACTTTACCACAATTGGCTATTACAAATATGTACTTGATCTTCATATTCTTTGAGTTCTGCTGATTGTAAGATTTTGATTTGTCATAGTTTTTCTGTTCGCAAATAAGTCCTGTACAATTTTTAAATTTGGGCTTTAAGTCGTGGGCATGAAGTTGTTGCTGCATCGCCTTTCTTATTGCTGCCACTTTCTGAGGGAAAGGACGTTTTGGATGTTTAAATAAATTGCTTTAAGTTTAGTATACAAATACATTGCCACAATAGATATGAAAATTTGCTTTGAATCTTCGGACTCTTACAGAAAGAGTTGTGGAATATATTCATGAAATATATATGTATGCTACTTGATTAATGTGTTTTTTTGTTGGACTACCTCGTCAATGTGCGTTTGAACCCTCTTCATTGGATTAAATACTCATACATCCAGATTCTCATGACATATTGTAGGACACGAGGGCTGAGGTCAAAGAAGCCTTAACAAAGAAATTAGAAGCTCTGAAGAATCAACAACAGGCTCTGGATAATTTAGCTTTGGAACGTAAAATATTCTTGCGTGATAGAAAGATCAAGTTTTTTGGTAATAATTTCTGAATGACAACTGCTTCCATATTCTTCATGTGCTCAACATGTTTCTTATAGATATTGCTTGTTTTTAGAAAGAAGGAAGGTTGAGCGACAAATAAGACGCCTGGAGAAACAACAGCGTGCGTCATCTGGTCAGGCTCAAGAAACTGAGATTGCTGAACAACTCTCAAAGTTGAAAGAAGATCTTGAATATATTAGGGTAAGCTGTATAATAGTATCCCTTCCCGTACTTTCCTCTTCTTAAGAACATAGGGTATATATGGATCAATCTGTATGAAATTTTGCTTATACATAAAACAAACACACACCTATATTCATGTGCATGCCTCACGCCAACACTATGTTTCTTAAACAATAAGCAGAGATTAAACATGATCATATTTCAAACTGCAGTTTTTCCCCAAGACAGAAAAATATGTATCTTTATTCAAGAAAGGTGATACAACTGAGATTGTTGATAAGAGAAATAGCTTACGTACACAGATCAAGGAAAATATAGCTGCTGCTGTAGCTAGTGGGAAGGATTNTTTTCAGTTCTTCAGAAGTTTTGTAGTCGTACAATTTCTCTATATTTGAGGGCATCAACCTTTTTGGACATAACCACTTCTACCTCCAGACATTGGGAGATAATCCACCTTTACCGGGATGTATCATAGATGATCAGGAACCATCAAATACTCATATTAAATGTTTCTGCTCTATTGCACATATGCACCTTCAAGTATGTATTTCTAATGCGTGTGTACCACACTGAGAAGAAAGCTTGTTGTCACTGTGGTAGGGACATAGGTTTTAGCATAAGGCTTTGATTGCTTAAATGTTATGTCAATAGAGAATGATTGTTTATAACAGTACTGATGGTAAATCAAATGCCACTCTACTCGTTGTCACGATTCTAACACACTATACATGCATTGCCTAAACTGAACCTTCTAATTATTTCGATCTACCATCAAAGCAATGTGTATTTTACTTTGTTTAGCAGACTCTCTAGTGTTATTGCAACTGTCTTATACTCGGATGTATTTATGACATTAGCTGCTTTAACATCGCTTTACGGCATCATGGATACTTTATGTTACTATGATATAAATGACAACTGCTACCAGCGTAAATCGATTGTGCTAACTGTTTTAGCCTTATGTCCACTTTTTTAATCTGATTTTCACATGTGGTGTTGATACACATATGTTCTTCTATGTGAGTGCTGTGTGGTATGGCACATATTAAGGTGAAACTATGCACTCATGATGTTTATCAACGTATATAATAATGATGTCGGATAGGGTTACAAGAACTAGACTAATCTGTGCATGCAGAAAGAAGGTAACAGGACTCCAGAAAGGCACTTGTAATGATTATATGTTACTTGAAACTTATAACGCCTTCTACAGTATCAGATTATGGAGACAGACTGTTTACCTCTCTTAATAATGGGCATGAATTTAGGTTTGGTTGGATTAGCTTTCTGTGAACCCAAGTATTAAAATCTTGACTCTCACCTGGGCGGAAGTCGAGCATACATGTGAATAACTGAGCAGTTGGTGCAGTTGGTCATGAACTTAATGCTTTCGTGTGAATCACAAACCATTTAAGATTAACCACCTTTAAGAGCCATTAAGATAGTTAAGTAAGGTACTGAACTGCTGATGCTTTGGGAACAATAGTCCGACCGTGCAAATTAACTTATCTTGAGCTGGAAGCCTGGAAGTTGTTGTTAATACCATAATGTTTTTGTTTGCTTCCAATGCATAGTATATCCATTATTGTCGTCTATTGAGGGTCTAATGCAACACATACACAAACAGGGAGGATGTTGGGGACAATGTATAGGACCTTAGGCTGGTGTGAGTTGGATATGGTAAGTGTGTTGAAAGCAGTTACCTTCTTCATTGAAGGTTCTAATTTCAAATAATCATTACTTGGGTGGAAGTGCTGAACAAGTAAAGTAGAATATTGGGAAAAAGGAAATTTGCATTCTTCTTGGATACCGAAAATGGGAAGTGTTGCATTGTTTGCAACTTTGCATTATATCAAACACCATGCCCTTAATCTGTCATTGAAAATTATAAGGATATACAGGATATCATATTCTGAGTCATTATTACATGCTAATTGATTTGGAAAATAAGTTCTGAGATAGGCATCATGATATTATGTTTACTCACACAAGGAATGATCATAACTTTCAAACAGAATCAACATTACTGTTTGCAATCCTTTCATTAGCATGTGCATTTTTGTGACACAGTTTACCATATTACTAAGCTTAATATTTTTTTATTTATGGGAATGCAGAAACTGGAAGTGATGATGATGGGCTGGATTTAAGCGAGGATGATTTCTTTTTAAGCGGAAGCTCAAGTGATGAGGCTGATGCTGACGATGAACTGACTGACAAAAGTGCAAGGTGAGGATTAGTTTTGAAATTTTGTGGCTCTTACTCTTTTAGTAATGTCTACATTTTTTTTTTTTGATTCTTTCTAAAACTCATGAGATCCTTATCAATTACAGAGTTTTGAACTTTGGTTTAAATTGGCCAAGTATTTGACTGAATGACATTTTCTGGTCAGTGGCCCAAAATGAAATTGTTTGATTAGCAGAATGTATATTTTTTAGCGTCTAGTCGGAATGCTCTGGTGGAATGGTAGTAAAGCTTCAAGTGTTTTTCTTTCTTCCTTTATAATCAGATGTACCTTACATACCTTTTCGTTTGTTTTGCATTATGTTCATTTTCTAGAAATCTTCAGAAGTCAACTCATGTGCTCATTCTTTGCAGGGAACAAGCCTCCAGTGCATCTGGAAAAGCAGCTTCTGGTATGTCAAGCGATGAAAGAAATCAGGTTAGTTTGCTGAAATCTCTTGATTTTCCAATTTAAAATTACGTACCAATATACAGCTTTTTATTTTATGAAATTTTTATTCTTACAAATTTGTAGAGACACGTTTCTGCACGTACTCTTATGCCTCCTCCTCGGGCATCAAATGTTTCAAGTGAAGTTCATGCTAAGCCACGATACACAAACTCATACCACAAGAACTCATCCTCGAGTAGGGCTTATTTGTCGTCATCCAGTAATACATCAACTAGTTACGAGCGGCCTTCTTATAAAAATAGGAAACCATTGGATACTCGCACACACACGGGTAATAGCAGTACACACGCAGGTAATAGCAGTACACACGCTGGTAATAGTAGTTCACACATGGGTAATAGCAGTAGTAATTTGAGTTCCAACTCAGATGCTCGGAAACCAAAAAGAAAGAGGCGCCCTAAGAAGAAGAAACAATAGGTCTGATCTGTTGTTGCGTCAGTTGACGAGATGCTTAAGTGAATTTGAGGATTTTGTGAACTTTAATTTCCTACAGAGTGCAAACAAATCTAATGTGGTTTGATGCAAGGTTGCTTTGCATAACCATTGTAAGCCATGTAACAAAAATGTTTGGGCTTTTGACATTTTGTGGCGCCACCACAGCTAGTTTCTTTATGAAGAAGTCTGGAGAGTAACATAACCCAGTTTCCGGTTTTTGAAAATTTATGATATGATGAATAAACTATTTAACTTATTTAGCAACTGTCAAAATGAATGTGCGCCTATGGGTGCACACAATCTGTTTCTTTTGCTATTGTAATACAATGAAAAACAGAATGATCATGTTTTATAACTGCATGTTTGCTATCTAATCCTCGGTACGTAGAACATAGAGCTTGCAAAATGGGTGAGTTTGGTAAAAGGAAAAAATTGGGTTAACAAAATTTTGTCAATGTTTGGTAAAAACCCTACTAGGGTCATTGCTCACATGCTGCCCCCTTGGACCATGGAGTTACTTTGCACTGGTGTCATGGTGTGTTTTCTTGAACGATTTTTTTCAGGAATGCTTGTTTCATTTCAGTGTAGTATACTTTTATAACTTGCAAGGCACAAATATGATCCCAACTGAGGCCGAGACCAATAGTTCTGACTTTCAAGGCACATGTATATTGTTCGGAAATTCTAACTTTGTTTTATCTAATGATCGGTCTTTGCTAGAGCGGTCTCGTTTCCTAATAGCTGGACTGTCTTAGACCAACGATCCATAATTTTGATCTTGTATGGTATAATGTTATGCGGTTATCATTTTTCAGATAGCATCTAGATATAATTTTATAGCTAAACAGAATCGTAACTGATCATAGGCTCGACCTACTAGGGCTCGTCACTTTCAACGGTAACCAAGCTATGGTTGAACGATTCTAACTGGGTTTTAATGATATAAATTTGCAATTCCAGATTTACTCAACCAATTTTAACCAGATCTAGAACATGGGCCAGGACATTTTAGTCCGGAGCTCAGATCGAGCTTGTAGCTGATCCAGGGCTCAGACTCATTTGTGCAACATGATCCAAATGTTCTCAATATCCAGTGAAGTGTTTGTCTGATCTTGTGTATATTTCAGCAAATGTTAAGTGTCTCGCTTGAACTTGTCTTTAGCGGCAATTAGAGCCCAGGTAGATAATAAGTTAATAACCATACAAGAAACATTCTAGTATTGGGAATAAAATAGATAAAGTTTATCTTTGTGATGTTTGCAACATAGTTAATATCCATATGATGAAAACCATTAATAGGAGGAAAACATCTAATACATGGAGTTATGTATCCAGTTCTCATTCTTTAACACAACACCTAAATAAATTCACACAAACGCAAACAAACCTCGCCTCATACACATAACACCAACACTGATCACGTGATCAGCCCTTCATACTCATGCATTCTCTATTCCTGCATAAATTGGAGTTAAATTTAAAGATTAGACCAAAAAAGAACATTTAGAAACAAAGAACTACAAGTTTTACATATAATCTAAAACATCTGCATGGAATGTGAATTGGGTTCTGACAGCTTTAAGACTTTATAACGGACATGCGAGAAAAGCATAATCGGAAATAAACTGCTTGCTCTAATCTCAAATATAAAGGACATGATTTAAAAGTAAACTATTAGCAAGATTTATCTTGTAAAAGCAATTTTCCGGTGTCTAAAGAACACAATCCCTTTTCGTTTTCATTTTTCAAATCTAAGAACTCTAATGCATCAAAATCTAATTTAACCCCAGATTCCAAGGGTTGTAGAAAATGAGACATAATGTTAACCTCAAAAGACCATCTACGGGGTATTTCGTTCAAGCAGATAGTATAATCCATCACTGCCAGTATATAAAGGAAACGACTGGTATGCATATAAATTATAATTCTGATATGCTATACATTACTCGTGAGCACAGAAATTATGAGGGATTCAGAATACGTTTAATTGTTTGTCTTCAAATAGATATCCAGTTCTTTTGAAGAACTATATCCCTAGGCTCGATGTTAAGATAACTGTACTCGATCTGATGTAATTATCTAAACTATATTTTGAAAAGAGAAAAAGTCACATGCTACAGCATAACTAAAACATATAATAAATTTATGCACAAAGCAACACAAATCACATACCTCGTCATCGTCATCATCATCTTCCTTCTTAAGGCGGGTAGTACCACCTTCCTTATCAAGAGGTAGCTTCATCGCTCCAAAAGGTGTATCCACATCAATGTTCCCTTTCATGGAATAACCCGTTCCTTTTCCTCTGATCATGTCCCATAAAGCAGAACCGCAGTCCTTAGGCCTAAAGGTGATGGGAACTTCAAGGTCGGTAATACCATTTTTCTTAAGATTCTGAGTTTTAGCAAGCTCTGCACCTCCAATGCTCACATCACATAGCCAGACCTCGTAATCGAGTGCATTCAGCCCCAAGTCAAAATCATTCTTATTTTCCAGCTTCAAATGGAGAGTTGCAACAGTTTCTTCAAACGAGAATTTCTCAAACTTAATTTTTTCGATGTCAATGTCAGGCTTGTAAGGAACTGGGATTTCCCCACATTTCTCAAGAGGAAAGGTAAGCCTTCCGAAAACAGGCACATCTACAATCAACTCAACTTTGATTTTGTATGGTATGATGCTTCCAGGCTGAATATCAGCATACGTGTTTTTAATGTCATCATAGATTAAACAAAGTGGTATCTGCACAGTCTCTGAACCATGCGCATGGATTGTTCCAGCATCAGGAATCAATCCAGAAATTAGCTTTCTTCCATCACTCTCGATTAAGTAGTTGATGTCAATAAGAGGGATGGGAACAGGGTTTGGGTTTGTGACAAGAACATCGACGATAATATCAGCCTCCTTAAGGTTAATTTTGGGAATGTGGATAGCACTAACATCAGCAGTAGGCTTTCCGCATCCTATTGTCTCTTCAATCTTCTCACCGACATCTTTAATGAAACCCTTAACCTTCCCTAGAAATCCACTGTCCTCACCTTCTTCATTTTTGTTATCCTTTGAACCTCGTTCCACTATATCTGGCTTATCATATGATGACATACCTTAAAAACATAAAATAAAATGGTCACATTATTCACTTCCCAGAAACATTTCATATACACGGTTATACATAATATTAACAGAAGGAAAGTTGGAAGGGGCATCTCCAATGCAAGCTTGAAAATGACTTATTCACATCAAATTAGTCTTTAAAAAGATTGTTCATTTGATCAAAAGCTTTTTCCTTCAAAGGCTTGATCATCCTCAAGTCTTTGAGGAATGACTTGATCAAATACTCCCCCTCACAATAATTATTAAATCTATTATATAAAGTACATAAAAAGCTTTTGCAAAAAATTTCTGCATTGCAAAAAAGATTTGATGAAATAGTTTTTTTATAAGAAAAGTGCTTGAAAAAAAATATACACAATGTAGATGTTCTGTCAGCTAAATGGCTGACTCCTATACCTTTAATCATATCAATCTAGTTCTCTAACATAGAATTTTATGAAATTTTAGCTAATTTTAGATTGGTTTAATTATTCGTCACCTTTAATGACATAAATAAGAGGTTTTGATTTTACTATCACAACTAAGCCAATGATATCTAGTTTCCTAATCTACAGGGAGCACAAACTCTAATGATCTGTATCCTAATTTACAAAGACACAAATTCTTTATACTAGGAAACAGATCAGCCATAATTCTCTGTAATAATTGTACCAACTTAGCTTTATTTTGTAACCGCAAAAAACATTACAATAACAAGACACAAGAAGGTACAAGGAACATACTACAAACCCACAGCATATCTCACTAACAGCACCCAGGAAAAACACAACACTACCACCACATGAGACAAGACCACAAAACCTAAAGACACCTGAAGATTCATAAGAGTGAAACACACTCCTTGAATAAAAGATCACAAAGTCAACAACAAAGCCTAGAGCAAACCTGAACCGAACCTCAAATCACAAGATTCAAAAAAGTCTCCTCGTATACAAGCAAACACCAAAGCACCCGCCGCACTAATATATACAAGGGTTTTTCTAACTTGTGTCCCAGGCATACGATAACTAGGCAGGGGCCACAAAAAAGGACTCAACTTTTGTGTGGGTCTCTGAGTCCTTTTTGGTGGGTCCCTAACTCTCTGCCTAAGACCTAGGCGAAAATCCATATATAAAACACCTGACTCAAACCCAAAACACAACCTAAGAAACTACATTCAACTGCTTATTAAACATAAGATCTACAACAATTTCATACAAATAAAAAACGCTAGACAGAACAAATATCCAATCAATATAATGCAGAATCCGGATCAACATTCTACATTGATCCAAACTTTTTTTCGATAAATGGTTTAAATTAAAAACACCTATCAACTTCACAATCAACAAGCATTTGACTAAAGTCTTAATGAGTTGACTTTGATCACAATCCATAAAAAACACAAGAGTTATTAACTAAAAACAAGGATCGTAAAATAGTACCTGCTAATTTGTTTGTTAATCTTCAAATATAAACCTGAAAACAAAAAAAAAGTTTGATCGGATAAATATTTATAGATCTAAAAGATGTGTAAATGATTAAAAAAATGTGTGTTGTCAAGTGCACCTTTTTTGTAATGAATGAAAAGTTCTCAACTTGTATTGTATGTGTGATTGAGTGATGCACTGATGCGTGTGATGTTTTTATATGTGAATGATCACCCGCTTTAAATACGTTAATCTACGTGTCATCTAATCACATTTCAGTTTCCACACGCTTTATCCACGAACTCTTTTTATTTCTTCAAGTTTTAAAGCTAAATTATAGGAAAGGTGTCCCTAGCCGACAGTTTTTTAAAAAAATAACGGACAACAAACCTTTTTTCATGTTTGCGGCAATTTTAAGTTTTTTTTTTAACTTTTGCATCGGGGGATATGTTAAAGAGGATCTTAGGCTACCAGCAGTGACCAGCAGACGATTCGACAATCAAGTTGCCACAACCAAGTTAAACTTTTTCTTAATTTTTTTATTATTTTTTTTAATTCAAATATTTTAAACAACAAATTTAAATTTCATTAATAATAAAAATATGACATAAATTAAACAACAAATTTATGTGTTGGTTTAAATTTCGTATTGTAACTTTTATTTAAATTTCGTATTACCTAGTAAAACAGAGTACGACATTGAAATGAAAATACATTAAACGGATTGCATTGAAAATACGAACTACAAACTACAAATTACAAACTTCAATACGGAAATGAAAATGAAAATACAAATTATAATGAAAAGTCTGATGTGATTCAAGATGATACACGTGATTTTAGTCAACCAAAATTAGTTTACTTTTCAGCAAACCTTTATATATATACATGTAATCAAACACTAGAAAGTGATATACAACTATACATGTATGGGCCAATATACATACATGTTTGTATGGCAATATGGACATTTATGACTAAATAACTTAGAAACTCAAATACGTGTACCTATGAGTCGAGAAACACGATTGTAAGAGCACAAGGTGTAGTTCAAGAGCTCTTCCTCTTTACTCGGGCCCTATGTGTGCCACATCACCCAACACCTCTTCACAACTAACCCCCTCTTCACCAAACAACTAACCTCAACTTCTTCATTCGAGCCCCACCACTTACAACTTTATTTTTTATTCAAATTTCCAAATTAAATAAATTCATTTCATTATAAAATAAAAATATAAATAACATTTTTTTATAAAAAAAAAGTCTAAAAAAATAACAATAAAAAATTAACTACTACTAATAAATTACAAATCTATATCTTTGTTGACCAAATCTGAAAACAGTAACCATACATCTAAACCATGGTTGGACCTTTGTCTACTTGCTCTGCGTATCTTCTTCTTCTTCTTCACACACACACATACACTTTTATTTTTTTTTTAAAAAAAAACACAAATTTATTACAAATATGGAAGAAAGAAAAAAAAAATGAAAGAAACCTGTCAAATTGTCAGACCATTTGCCTCGCCGTGCCCACGTAGGAACGGCGAGGTTCAACGGCAAGCTGCACCGTATGCTCTAACAGGCAATATGTTATTAGACGGAAAAGAAATTGTAGCTATAGTATCATACGCAACGGTACTAAAAACACATTTGTTCGTTGTCAAAGTCATATGTACTTGTATTATATGGATCTATAGTAGTACTTCATCTATTTCAAAATAATTATCTTGTTTTGATCTTTTAAAAAATATATATTTTTTAACCTTTGACCTTAACTATTTTTTTTTTATTTATTAATTTTTTTGTTATATAATATTTGATGCAAAATATATAAATAAAATGAGTTTTAAATGTATTTTCATTTGTATAATTTTCATCAAGTATTATATAACACGAATAAAAATACCTAAGGTTAAAATTAAAAGTAAACGCTTGAAAAAGTTAAAACAAGAAAATTATTTTAAAACAGGGAAAATTATTTTAAAATGAAGAGAATACTGAAATTTTTTGTGATATGCATAAATCTTGACATGCACTTGACAAACCTATATGATAGACTATAAATGTTATTTTAGTCGGAAAGTATATATTGAAGGATCAGTATGTAGGGTGTAGGGTTGTGCTGGTTGGAATTGTTAGTGGAGTCGTTGAATATATCTTGGTATGTTTATTTCAAGGTCGTGTTATTCGAGTCGTTGTATCTACTACTACGTAGTTACTTGATAGTTTTGTGTATTAATGAAATTTGGAAAAATGAAAAGTGTTTCACTGAAAACATAGTTTTTAGATTCATTTGATGTCACACTTATTCACACAACATATATCTAAAGTCAATATGTAATTTTATGGGTAAAGACTATAAAATAACAACGTACTATCTCCAATTTACCGAGATGAAACACCTATTTTTTTATTAACATTTAAACCAACGAAATTTTCAAATATTGTTCCGATATCAACAAAAGGTTGTATTAAACAAACAAAGGGAGTCACAAGGTGAGTGTTGGTGGTGGGGGTGTGGTGTTACGGTGGGCGGTGGTGGTGTTCGTAGGTGGCCGGAGGTGGGTGAGAGGGTGGCGACGGCTAAGAGGAAGGAGGAGACAACAATGAACCCTAGAATTCTATAAAGGGATTTATGTTTAAGAAGACAAGGGTAATATAGTCATTTCAATTATTATTTATAATATAATACAACTTTTTGTTGATATCGAAACAATATTTGAAAGTTTCGTTGGCTTAAATGTTAATAAAAAGTAGGTGTTTCATCTCGGTAAATTGGAGAAAGTACGTTGTTATTTTATTGTCTTTACCCTAATTTTATCTTTACTTTAATGAGTCAATGGTTCGGTTAAAAGTAACCAACCGCCCCCTTCTTCACTATTTAGTCATTTACCCCTCTAGGTCTGTTTGCTACGTTGTATTTTGTCAAGTTTGCTTCATTTACCCTCATTGAGTATATAGCTAAAATGTTCACAACAAAATATTTCTTGATTTATTGTTTATGATGCGTCCGGAGTTAGATCTCTTAGAGATGGTTATTCTGGCTTGGGTTTGATGTTATTCGGTTGTGATTTCCCTTTTTAAATTGTATCGTTAGACAACTTGTGGTGCATCCCAGGTAGTACATTTGAGGTAAGGTTTAACAAGTACTCCGTAGGTATGTAAGTATGTTGTCAAAATCATTGAGTTGAGTTTATTTTCTCCTTGCATGCAATCACGATTAGGAGCAATAGATTTAGACGGAGAATGATGTGCGTTCCTTTAAACAATGAATAGTGCTTGTTCCTTGTATGCAAGGTTATTTCAGAAACTTACCCGATGGTACATTCGACTTTTTGGATTCTAATTTGGTATTTTTGTTTTTATTGTAGGTATTGTCAAAATCATATTTGATACGAGTGTTTAGCTCGGTTTGTTAAGATTCCAGTTTTGTTTGTTTCATGGATCTCCTACGTACATGTAGCTAATTTATTTTGTTTGCACACGATATATGGTTTTATTGATGTTTTGTGCAAGGACATAGGTTCAAGTTTGTTTTTCCTTTTATCAACTAAGATCCAGATNGTCAGATACTGTAGTTGGAAATTTATATGAAGGTTTGATACGGAAGGATTTTCACTAGTGTCATCAAACTAATCATGCTTTAAGTTGAGATTTTCACTCCAGACCTCTGGTATATATTTTTAAAAGCTATTAACTATTGAAAATCGGATTTTGAGTTTCAAGATATCCATTGCTTATTTGTACTAAAAAGTACGAGCTCTGGCCTTTGTTGATTTGTATTATATGAGTAACAAAGATTCTGATTAAATTTGAAAGACTTATTTTGATTGGCCGGCTGATCAATCAAGCTAGGCAAAGGAAAACTCGCTTGTTTGAGTCATATCCAGTTGTACGTCTTTGAGTCTAGACTCTAGACCTTGCAATGAGCTTTCTTACAATACCCCGAGTATGAATGCTGCTGAATCGCCTGCTAGGATAATGAAATAGAATCAAATTAAGCAAATAGTTGTAAAATCATGCGCAAAGTTACCAAACACATATTTTGTAATTGTTAAGATACAAATCATCAACTATCTGAATGTGATGTTAACCTGTGTAACCAACAATAGGTTGTATGGCCAATTTTTATAAACCGGATGTCACAATACGAAAGTTATAGAACCATAAGAAGTTTGTTACTAATTTGTGGGTTTTGCCCAATTGTGTAACATCGCCCATTTGCGCCCTTTGGGAAATAAGTTTTGCACGCCCTTTATAACCTTATTAATGTAGAGTTGTTTGCAATAGTATATTTGATAGAACGAAAAACTTTCATGTTTATGTTTGAAGGGTACATATTTATCAGCCTAATGACAGAAAATGTAGTATCTGAACGTGATATATGAAACAATAATGTCATAACTTCACTTAACCTCATACAGGTAATTAAGCACTCCAGAAAATGATCAAACTTCGCTTTCTTACGGAACTAAGAAAATATAAAAAGCTCTTCTCTCGGATGATATTTGAACGATTAGATATTGGTCACTTCAAACGTAGAGTTGCAACAGTTTCTTACAAAGAGAATCTTTCAAACTTAATTTTGTCGATGGAAACGTCAAGCTTGGGTATGGGGATCTCTCCATTTTTCTCTAGAGGCAGAGTTAGCCTTCCAATAACAGGCACATCAACGACTAAGTCAACTTTAAGACGATAAGGAATGATGCTGCCAGGCTTTATATCAGCATATGTGTTTTTTATGTCATCATAGATTAAGCAAAGTGGTATTTGCACCTTCTCTGAACCATGTGCATGGATTGTTCCAGCATTAGGAATCACTCCAGATATTAGTTTTCTTCCATCACTCTCGATTAAGTAGTTGATGCCCACAAGAGGGATCGGAATAGGGTTTGGGTTTGTGACAAGCACATCGAATATAAGATCAGCCTGCTTAAAATTGATTTTGGGAATGTGAATTGCAGTAACATCAGCGGTAGGTTTTCCGAATCCTACTTTCTCTTCAATCTTCTCACCAACATCTTTAATCATACCTTTAACTTTATTTCGAAATCCAAGCTTCTCACCACCATCTTCATGTACTTTCTCCTTTGAGCCTTGTTCAACTATCTTTTGTTTACCGTGTGATGACATACCTTGAAAATAAGAAATATATTGGTGTTGCATCATTCGCTTTCTAAATATATTGATTTACAAGATTATTATACAAGAGGGGGATTTAAAATTGTATGACTGTACGAGGATTCAGAGGTAGTACCACAAAGGGGTTAGGTCAAAGACTCACACCAACTATATATACTTCAATATACTACATATGATAAATATAGCATTTGGCCTAGTGGTATGGGGGTTGATTATCAACCTAAAGGTTAAGGGTTCAAGTCTCGTTGGAGACATATATAAGTAAGAGTGCACCCACAACCTCATGGTTGTCTATTTCTCATTTACCGCTACGTTAAATGTCTTTTTATTCCAGTTTTATATTCAATTGAATCGGTTTTCTATCAAAAAGATTGGTCAATTTATGCAGTTGCGTTATTCACAATATACGCAAGAAGGTGCGAGTGGCCAAAACCGACAACCTATCACTAACAACACCACAAAACATTCTAAATATTTTCATTAATATCTTAAAGCTACAAGACCTCAAATCTACATAAGCTTTACTTTTACATAGTGACAATAAAAGCGTTACGCATAACATATTTCCATATTCAATACAAATTTAATTATTTGATAGTAAACTCTTAAACATGGTTTAACACCGTATCAGTTGACTTCACCAAAGTGTATAGCCTCAGTAAGTTAACTTCACCACATTCTACCAATTAATCACAAAAAAAAAAAAAAAAAAAAAAAAAAAAAAAAAAAAAAGGTAATCAACTTGATGTAAACATCAAGAAGTTACAGTTAATGTAAGTTACCCTTTTTCTAGCGACAATGATTCACACACTTAGTATAAAGGTTGACGGGCTACGAATATATCACTAGGCCAAAGGCCCTTTGGCCGTAGATTCTTTATAACAACAGAGAAAAATTACGATATTCATAATGAAACAGTACCTGAAAATAGTACGCAATCGTCAAATTAAACCTGAAACGATCGAAGAGTTGAAATTAAGTCAAACAATTAGAATCAAAATGTGGGCAAGTGCACCTGTTGACGTTTGAAAGATGGTACGGAGTATATGTGTGTGTGTGTGTTTTTCTTTTATAATCCCGCCATAAATAAATAAATACGTTGGTTGATCCACCTGTCATCTAAATATATTTGAATATTTGATCATAGTTCACACGCTTTATCCACGTCCCTTTATAATGGAAGATGTCAACTATACTGTTGGATTCATTATTTAGCATCAATATAAAATAATCTGAGATTACTTCGAGATTAAATGTCACGAACTATACTGTAATGTCAACTGTGTGTGTTTTTTTACTAAGTTCGCGTCATCTTCCCTGATACGCTTAAATGCTTAATTTCAACTCTGTGTGTTTTTTTATAATCCCGCCATAAAGAAACCTCCCTGGTCGGCCACATCGAGCCGCAACTATTTATCCATTGTCTGAAAATAAAAATGAAGCTCACTGTTTCGGCCGTAACTCTTACACCTCTAAGAGTTAATTAACGCCGTCAACGTCAATGTATTCGTAATTAAATTTCAAAGAAAAGCGTATTGAAATCGAAACAGTAGCCACGACGCACCGTCATGCGCTGAAACAAGCCGATGAACATAAAAAACGAGAATGGCTCATTGTTTTGCTTATAACGCTCAAACCGCTAAAAGTTAGGTAACGTCGTCAGCGGCTGTAAATTCATAACTATATTCCGAAGAAAAAAAATACCGAAATCGCTACTTCCGCCATCGTAAGCCAATAGTTGCCGTAAATTAANGATTTATTCTTTATAACTATAATTTTTCTTTTCTAGTTCGAGCTTTTCCGATTTCAAACGCTCGAATTGCAAATAATGTTAGACAGTATTAGATTGGTCGGCGCATGCCCGCTTGTGGGCTCCCGTTTATGTTTCTATATGGTTTTATTATTTATCTATCACTAGATAATGAAAGAACAAACCTACGCGGAATTTCTATCATCTAACTATTTCTAACGTAAGAAGTCAACGGTACAATAAACATGTATGGGTCAATATATAATATGCATGTATGTGTGATGGGTCAATATACATGTTTTTTTGAATGACAGTACGGAAATTTATGAGCGAAATAATTTAGAATATCAGATATAGTGTATGTGTGAGTCGAAACAGTATTGCGAAAGGATTGTAGTTAAAGAATCCTACGCAAATGCCCGAAAGACACATTTGTTCACTGTCAAGATAGAAGTCATCAGCCATTTACATGCCACATCCACATATGTAACGGGTAAATATGTTGCCTAAGATATTTAAAAACGAACATTCAGTCAAGAAACATAACTACTAAAAAGCCATAGATTTTGGCTCCGAGAATCAAGCTAACCAAATAGGATTAACTCTCCCTGTTCTTAATGAGCAATCCAAGTTTGAGATAAATTCATGATAACCTCACACAAAGTATCTTTCTTTGCCAGTTTTAATTCGAAGCAAACCTTGTTACAACATTTCCAGATGATCCAAGCCGTGGTTGGAACCACGGCATCAAAACAGGTTCTTGTGTTGTTCAAAAATCCTGTTGAGTCACCCACGACATTTGACCCTTTCTGGATTTTAAATTTCACATTGCCTAGTAATTTAGAATTGTTTGAATAATATGGCCAAGTGGCAAATTTTCTCGAAAGCTATAACTGACAGCCATATGACAGTTAAGCAGGTACCTAATGCCAAAACTATATAGAAAAACTTGTACAAAAGAGCTAGCTAATACTCCAGATATTAAATCTTCACTTTCATTGAGAACTAAGGAAAAACCGACAGCTCACCTTTCAAATCAATTTGAACGATTAGATCAATGTTACTCATTATATCCATATGCGTTCTCGTGAAAATTGTTGGAATAGACAAAACTAAGTGCTACGAGTAAGAAGACTGAAGGAAGGTAGATCTTCAAGCCGGGTGACATCATCTTGTAAAAGCTCTCTTTCTAGCTGACGACGCGTTGATTTCATCACAGCCTGTCATATAGGAAAACGAACAGTTGGTACATACTTTAAGCTAAGAATAGTAACAGACATGGCCAAGACAAGCGGGCTGTATAAAGTGTTAGAATGTATTTGGGATGAAGTGGTTCAATTTGTTTAGTATGGGTCGAAATGGGGCGGGTTGATCCATAAATCTTTACTCCATTCTCTATAAACTTAAAATAAATAATTGATGCATCAATTACTATTGTCAAGACAACCTTATTGCAATAATGACTGAAATCTTAATGTAAAAATTATTTAGAAGGTAGTATTCATTAAAACTAGAATTTTGATAACATTCAACCCATTTGAGATAAAACACAACCCACATTGACCCATTCATTCATAAGTACATGGGTCAAAACTGGCACCTACATAATTGTGAAAGTCATCTATAGCAGCTCCTTGCATTACATATAGAGCTCACTAGAAGGCATATAAGCTAGTACATTAGGTATTTAAGGGAACATATTCACTCCAAAAAATATAGCTAGTGAAAGTACATACGTTGAAATCCATGTAAGAAGCATGCATGGCCAGCCATCGATGATCCATTAGCTTGAACGTGATGCAATACAGAAGGTCAAAAGCTGATTCATTTTCTGTCAAGAGAGTAAATAAAAAGTAAATTTTAATATTCCCTCCGTCCCAAATTTATTGTCCACTAAACTATTTTAAGCTTAAAGGCCATGATGTTTATTTGTAAAATCAATCAAAATTTTAAAGAGCATATTGATAGATGAATTAAGAAGACATCATCCTAACTGTTTTTATGTGACAATAATGATGAGTGGCGGCATATACCTGAGAGAAACTTTAAGAAGGTTGCTCCCACAAAGGTTCGTGGTTTGACTGCACGGTTGAAAACACTATTATTAAGCAACAATATGCAACAGTTGATGGAAAAATAATGTCATCCATCGAGAATACATACATCTTTCTTTATTGAAACGGAATATACATAGGAAAAACTGTAGAATTCTAAGAGCTCATCCAACATCATATTAAAAATTAACAATGAGGAATCCAACTCTAGTTAGAGGTGGTTACTTCAACGCAATTACACATGAATGGGTGGATTCAGGTAATGTTTTCATCTCTAACGGGCTACATAAGTGTAAAAACAATCTTGCTTCAGATACTTAGATTATGGTTGAACACTTAAACTAATACTGTATAAATTTTGTAACCATCATTTACAACTTTATCATATGTGAAGAAAAAAAGATCAGAAGAATTGGAAAGAAGTTCTTCGGGTCAACATTGCCCGAACCAGCCTGTTTCGATAGTTACCCAACACCATATGTAGTTCTAACTAAAACCCCACTAACCTACTTAGTCAACAAGTCCCGTACAAATATAGCCTAACTCAAAAACGATCTAAAACCAGAAATCAGAAGGGTTCATAAAAAGTTGCAGAGAAACAATGAAGGGAACAGAACAGATACGATTATGCATCGGAAAATTAAACACAATGGCTTGCAGAAGTAATATTCTCAAGTCCTAAGAATTGAAGTATGAAGTTGTGTTAAACCTGCTTCAAGATCAAGCATCTGAATAAGCATGAATGTGACGTTGACACCAGCAACAGCAAAAGGATATTCCCACATGGCCCTGTCACCTTCCTGTTTGCGAAGAAGATCTTGAAATGATTTCTGCATAAATATGATAGTGGATTAGTGGCAGATAGGTAACAGGACTAATGATTAACCATGAAGAAACATTACAAAGAAATAATCCTTCTCTATTTTCATTGTGAAAGCATCCATTTCGATTGTTTACTTAAACTTTTAAAACTCCATATATCTCGGAGCACTACCTGTCAACAACTTTTAAGGTTTTCAAGGGACAAGCCTCGATTCAATGTGTATTTATCCTCTCAGGTAACGCTTACAAACAATTCTATGTATTCTATATATTAGTACTGATGGTAGTTACTAGTTATCCAATTCTCCACCTTGATCTATACTGCCCACACAAACCACCAACAACCTTAAAGCTTGATATCAATTTTTACATGTGCTTAACAAATCTAGAACTTCCAAGTTTCGAATGTTTTTTCGCTTTCCAAGTTTCACTCTAACTAAAATTAGTGAATTACAATCTGGCTTGCCTTTTGAGTCTAACATACTTTTATGCATTAGGTGTGGGCTGTTTCAGGAAAAGTTGTGAGTTCTACGGTGTAAGAAGGTCAATATAATAAGTAAAACCATCAATAAGATTCATGCTGGATAAGCGCAGAAGTGTGTCACATATTGTTTCCACATGCGTAAACTGCATATGTATAATATCTAATCCGAAAACACCAGTGTTCTTTAGGATGTAGTTCCTTATTTGGACATAAGGTTTGGGATCGTCAATGGGCATTCCAAGGAGACATGAGCAAAAGAAATATGGACCAATATGCACTAAAATATATTGATCAGCTAGTCCTGACTTTTACATTTTGCTTGATGAAAAAGCAGCTTATAGTTAGTGTTTCCACCTTACCTCCATAATCTTCTCCATCTCCAAATTTTGAGTTCTGGAGGAAAAAAAATGGATAAACTAATCTCCAACCAACTCCAAATATGGAAAAACACTTGGGATTAATATTGTATCGTTTTTACTTTATCATGGTAGTCCATTAATATTGTATAAAGATAAACAAATTATTATATTACTTTAATAAAAAGATATTATATAATTAAAATACTATACAAAGTTAAAATGAGTTGGTGCAAAGAAAATTCAGTAGTAGTTTTTGGATTAATGGTTGGAGATGAAAATGTTTGCAGAAAGTTTATGGTGATGGCTTCGGATTTAATAAAATACAAGACCCTTTATATAAGATGGATCTAGGATTTCGATTCATAAGCATTTTAAGCTAATAATGATATATATAGGATGTTTTGGTTCTTGGAAACACCTTTTCCCAATGTCAGGCATTTAAACCAGGGACATGCTTCATGTTTTCATGCAAAACCACAAGAGTTCAAGAAGGATTATGGGGAAAGAAAAAAAAAAGGTTGAAGTAAACACACTTTTAAAATCAAGGTAAGTACTAAAGTAAAGAATCAAGGAAAAGGGGTAACGTAGAAAAAGGATAGGAACAACGTCAAATGCATATTCAGAGAATGTGAATAATGATATGATGGTATATGCAAATGAAATTTATCTAAGACCTTGGATGCTCGATTCGAATTTATTAGTAACATGAAAAATGATGCAAGAGAGAGGGCCACTAGAAATCATGGGAAGACTTATCCATGACATGAGGGTAATCGAAGATTAGTCTATTGTGTGGATTTATACATATAATGTCAGTGCACAGGCTGGATTCGAGATGGAGATGCAAGCAAGTAGCAGTAATGCAACTTATTTCCAGCATAATGATGGAAGTTCAAACAAGTAAAATAAGTCACAGTGGTGCACTTATTTCATGATCACATCTTTTATGTGGGTAGTCAAGAACATTATCACAACTTTGTTAATTGTAACTCAATAGTCAATTCCATATTTTATAATTAAACCACAACAAGATCCTTCATAAAAAATCTAACTTCATTTATTAATTTCATTTATTGATAACTTAGTATACACAATATTCATATAGCTCTCGGGTTCCAATCATACTGTTTTCCCCAAACACTCTTAATGAAATCATAGAAGTATATTCCATCGGTCATGGCTCCCCAATAACATGGATTATTATCCCCTTTATCATAGTTGCATTCATACATCATCGTATCGTTAAAAACATCATTGACCTCCTCTTTCGAATCCCAATACCAGTGACAAAAAAATAAAGTACCTTGCAAATGTTTCTCGCAAAATTTGAAGTGAAACTCATTATTATACGTCAGCCATTTTTCACCTATATCATTATCTTTCGACTTGCAATGAACCGTGATATTACTATTTGGGATCAAGTTTTGAATCTGAACGATGTATCCAGGTTCCAAGACACAAGCAAATGTTGTATATAGAGTTAATAATATAAAAGACAAGACGTTTTTCATTGTCAAATTATAAAAGGTGATAACACACCAAGTCTCTTTAAATAGATGGATCTTGGATTTCAATTTGTTGGCATCAAAAAGTGAATTACAAAGCTATTATCCTTAATGACAAATAAAGTAACGTAATCTGATGTAATATGATGTAATCTGTTTTTACCCAAAAATAAAAATGATGTATTCTGATATAATTTAATGTAATGTAATATTACACATACTTGTCATAGTGTAACTTGGTTGGCGAACCCGATGGTTTTATGACCCGGACACGGATTTGGGGAATAAATAGTATATCAAATCCACTTTTTTAATCAAATGTGATATCACTGCGTAGACTTTTTCTGATGAATATCAGTATCAGCATAGAGTGAGATTACACAGCCAAAACTTTTTTGAAATTTCATTTAAGCACTGGTTTGCATTTTCTTAATTTTCATGCCCTTCTACATTCCTCATTTTGGAACCTTAACCATGAGGGACAAATAAAGCCTTCAAGGCAATGTATGATCTATAAAACTCAATTCAAGTATATAACCTTTCTCAAGTAAAGTTTAAAGTAACATTTATTGAATTTATTTTTCTTATTATAATAACCAACTATATATCCCTAGTATACAACACATGCATAAGTGATTAGAAATTAACTTCCACACAAACACGGTTGCCATCTCTAAGTCTATAGTAGCAGCAACCAAGGTTATAAATAGCGTGAAGCGTGGCGTAGCGGCATAGCCAAGCCTCAAGCTTTGGCGTGAGGCGTTGCGTCATAGCGTTTTTAAGGTGTGATTCAAAGCAGCAAAAAATATTTATAGAGTTGTCAATGTTAGTTAGCTAATAGGCTTAAAACTCAGTTATGTATTTACCAAGCCCGAATAAATACTTGTAAATAAGCTCAAATCCAGTAAATCTCTTTAAAAAAGTTTTAAAAAAAAATAAATAAATAAAAAAAAATAATAATAAAAAAAATAAAAAAAAAAAATAAAAAAAAATCAAAATCTTAAAAGCTTCAAAAAAAGGCGCCACGCCTTGCGCTATAGCGCACTTTATCACGTCTTATCACGCTTTATTGCACGCTACGCCTAGAGACGACGCCTTGGCCTGTTGCGTAACGTGGAGGCCACGCCTCGCGCTATGGCGCCGCTATAGTGCGCTATTTAGAACCCTGGCAGCAACCAGTACTAAACTACCAGAACATGGTATATCGCATAATTAAGCTCCATATAAAGTAGCTGCAATCAGGACAGCATGGGTGACACCTCGAAAAAGTTAGAAAAGTTGATGTCAATGCAAGATGGATCCACTAGCCTAAAGAGGTGGCCTAATAGTCAACTAAATATCGTTAAGTGGGAAGATCTCAGATTAACACTTCACAATGCCCACTATAAGTCACAAGTGATCAACCAAGTGTTCATAGATTATGGCCAAGAAAATTGTTCTAGTTGTTGAAGTCAAGTGAGAGCAATGTGTGATATATAACCTTTTTCATGTAAAGTTCATATAATAACTTTTATCACAGATTAATGTTTCTTGAATTTTCCTTATTTTAATAGACTTTAGATAAAATAATACATGACACAAGCATGTGTGATTACTTATTAGCTTCCACACAAACAGTCAAGCATTGTTGGTTTATCAAAGCTGCGATCAGGACAGCATGTGTGACCCCTCCAAAAATACTAAAAATAACTACATGTCAATGCAATGTGGATCTTATAACCTTGTGAGGTGGCCTATTGATTAACTAAGTATCTGTAAGAGGGAAGACCTCAGATTAACACTTCACAATGCGGCAAATCAGAAGTGATCAACCATGTGTTCATAATAATGGTCACGCAAATGATTATGTATGACAAATAATAAAAATCTCACAGTATCAATCAATCTTTGTAGATATTTACTATTAAATGCATGCGCACACAGAAGAGGGGTAAGAAGAGGGGGCATACCGGGAAATTCCTGGCGAAATACAGCAAATTCTCCAGTGATATGAACCCACCACCCCTATCACGGGAATTTAAGGGATTATTATTTCATAATATTATCAACTTTTAATGCAAAATTGGTATTTCTTTACCGAAAATCTGTGGAAGGGTCCTTCCCCTGCCATCCCATTTCCTTCCACTGCTCAGAAATTAGATCACGGAGTTCCTCTTCTGGAAATGCAGCTTTCCACAGTACCCTTAACGCTTCCTACAACATCAAATATACTTTTGCATATGTTAACAAGGTAGTCGATCGACAGTGCACAATTAAAAAATGCCATAATTCATCAAGATTTGTGTTGATAAGTGAAAAAGGATATAAACCTGGTGTTCTGGAACTGAACCATCATACGCAATATCTAAACGGTTTTGTAGCCTTTGTAGGCAATCCTCCTGACAGCATCAAAGAAATATGAAGCATGAGTATACATCTATACTGAATTCTAATTACCAATACAAAGCGAGAATGAAAAGGTCAGTGTGATGATAAGAAAGAATAATCATATAGAAGGTATATTATGACCCAACACATCAAGTAACGGTATGCCAGTAATCATTAAACACCATTGGAACTACATAACTATGAACAAGCACACATAAAAATCGAGTAAAAAACAACTAAAAGAACAATACTGTAAGCTGTAATCAATACATTATTGTAATACCAACTAACCCTCTATAGTGTACTACAAACAGAATATGTATGTATATTTAACACCGCAAAAGGGTCAACAAATACCTGGGCAGGTGTCAAATCAAACGACGGACGGGATTCACCTTCTTTTCTCTGAACACAAACACATGAAAGGCTTCTGCCAAGCCATGCTGTTGAGCCCGCAACAACCTCATCTATTACAATTAGATAATGACCAAAGCAAGTGAGTTGTAAGTTTTCCAGAACTCGTGGTTTTCAGCTATAGCAAACATTCATAACATGTATCATCAATCACTTAACAGAAAACAACTATAATATACTAAAATTCTGCAGAAATGAAATACGGAGCATTGTTTTTTATGTTTCAATCATAAACTACAATCAAGGTCAAGTTAAAGAACTTATAAAATCAAGGTAGGAATAAAATACAAACGGAATCTGAACTGTCGATAAGCAAACATTTAATAACCAAAGAATTTCATTAACAACTGAACCGGATCAATCACATAACACAAAACTTAACACAGATTGTATAAGCAACAACATATGTGGTCTGTTTGGCAAAACAGGTTGGAGCTTATCTTAAAACCAAACAAAGCATATATATATAGCGAGAGCTTGCCAAACACGCCTTGATACAACAACAACAGCAGCACACGAAAAGGTCGTAAGTCGAAAACATACCAAAATATCAAGTAGACCATCATTACATGATACTAGAAACTAGTGATGCAACTAACAAACACTATGCACATTACTCAGAAACAACTTTCAATACAACCTTCAATCCCGACACATCAAACTTACCATAACTATCACAGCTACACTCCCTAAGGGGGTGTTTGTTTAAGCTTATATGTGGGCTTATGAGCTTATTTGATTTTGGCTTATATAATATAAGCCGAAATCAAATAAGCTCGTAAGCCCAAATATAAGCTTAAACAAACACCTCCTAAATCAACAATAACTCAAACTTCACACAATCTATCAACAGAACTTGAACATTTCAACGAACAGAATATCATACCATTACATCACATCATACTAAAAACTAGTGACGCGGCTAATGAACACAACGCACATCATTCGCAAAAACGACATTCAACTAAGACGAATAACAACCTTTTATCCCAAACACAATGTATCAATAACAAGCACAAATATTTAAACAGCTTTTTCGCGATCACAACAACGCCACAATCTATAACTTTACACAATCTATAATATAAACTTCAAATAAATGAATATACAGTGAATACAGATCCAATCATAACAACTAGTTAAAATGCAGGTAATAAAAATAGTTTAAATATATACCAGTGTGACAGGTGTTAGTACGATCAAGATGCTGAGAGTTTCGACGAACAGCAACAAATGATCCACCGTCGTCTCTACTAACATCCATTTTCATTATTATTATTAAAGCATAAACAGAGTTAAGTAAGGTGCATTTTTTTTAAACCTAATGTTATTAGTGGATTTGTTAAATTTGGGGGATTAAAATATGGAATTAGCGGAATGAAATGGAAGGGAGTTAATGGGGACGGAAACGAAGGGAATTGATTGAGAGTGAGTGAGTGATATGGGTTTGACTTATTTTGACTACTACGTAGGTCTCTCTTGCTTCTATAAAGATTTTAGGATGTATGGGATCGTTTCTTTTCTGCTGGCTGAGCAAATCTACTTGAAAATCAACTTGAACCGATAAACCGATCAGAAATCGAGCTAAACCGAATATAATTGACTTTTTTTGTTCGGTTTCGATTTTGTATATTTATTTTGGTTTTCGTCGGTTTCGGTTCGATTCGATTTTTGTCGGTTTTTTTGTTTTGAAACCCGAAAACCGACCCAAACCCAGTTATTCAGTTCGGTTTCGGTTTTGATATCTATTTCTCGGTTCGGTTCTCGGTTTGAGTTTTTTCCTTTTTCGGTTTTCTGATCGGGTCGGTTTTTGGGTTCGGGACGGGTTTAACCCGATGCTCACCCTTATATTAGAGCATCTACAATGGATCAAGTAGTTAAAGAATTTTCACTATTCTAAAGTGTCTTTTAAGAGGATTGTTTTGCATTGCAACCAAAGATTTTTGAAAAGCTTTTCTATAAAGACTTGATAAAGCTCAAGTCTTTCCTTCGAGCTTTAGTCATTATATATCTTATGCATTAAATGCATCAAGTCTTAAAAACTTAATGCATTGTAAACGTTTTTAGTTTAAACTAGTAATTTGCACACTATATAAAATGATTAGCACTAATAATAATTGACGATAATAATAATCATTATAAAAATATTCTTAAATAGTCATTTCTTCAAGAAAATAATAATGATGATAATATTTAAATTTAATAATAACTAAAAATCTTAATAATTAAATAATAATAGAAAAAATATTTAAATTTAGTAATAACTAAAATTAACAATAATAATAGAATAGTAAAATATTTAAATTTAGTTGTAATCAATTTAAATATTTTTTATTATTTAATTGCTTAGTTAATAATATTTAAATTTAAAAAAAAATAGACTTACGTTCACATTATTTAATTCTATAATTAGTAATCCAATAACAATTTATATTATATATATAAATAAATAATATTGATACTTTAAATTCACAAAACTCTGAATTACGACGTAATTCAGAACTTTTAATCAAATTTACTATATAATCAAAATTACATTATTTGATGTAATTTGAGTGAACTGAACTACAATTACGTGGCAAACCAAAGAGCATGTGTAATGTTATCGAATTTCAATTATCTCCATTTTGCAAACCAAACAACTTACGTAGTGTAATCAAATTACAATTACACCAGATTACATCGAACCAAATGATGCCCAAGAGTTCAACCTCGTTAGGTGTGTACATTTGAGGGTGGTCAGGGAAGGGTCGAAATTCAAAAACGGTCTCGGAATTCTCCTAATGAATTTAAGTACATCAGAGAAAGAAAAAGCTCGCTATTCCTAGATAAATTGAATAAAGAAAAACTCGTCCGTTTTTATGTACACCCTTGCATCAAGGTGGCATTGACTTGCAACGTTCTAATATACTTTGTTGAGGCAAGAGAGTTCGGATATAAACTATTCAACTAATAAAACTTGTTGACTTTGGAAGTAATGTAAGTATGAGTATGTCGAATGTATTCATGCGTTTGATTGAAAAATCGTTAAGCTATAAAACTACTTTAAATTCATGGACATGATTCAACCCCATTGAAAAAAGCAGAAACATACATGAAACTTTGTCACATGGTGATGTTACCAAATGAGGGAGATTAACATAATGGAGGTACCCACTTTATCTTTCGTGCGTAATAACCACTTTTCGGTTTGAAATGATAACATGTTCAGGAAAACATTGAGTCACACTAAAATAGGATAAACTTTTGATTACTAAACTTTATAGTCGTTTTAGTATATAATTAAGGATTCAAGTAAAAGAATTGTTTAAAATGGTAAACTAACTCATCATGTGTGTCTGTGTTTTGGTGTTCAAAGCGTAAAAAGATAAACTTTAAAAAATTATTTGGAAAACAACCAACTAGGAATGATGGGTCACTAATTTTGACAACCACTGTCATGAATTTAAGCAATAACAAGGTTTTAATATAAATCTTAAATATGACATATATATTGACACATATATTATGAAAGTGGATATGATGCCTACTTTATAAAGTAGGCAACTTACCTACTTTTTTTTTAAAAAAAATGGTAGGGACAGGGACTGAACTGTATCAGGGGCTTACTGCAGGGACTAAACTGTACATTTTGTAAACTTTTTTCAAATAGAATGTAGGCAATTGCCTACTTTATAAAGTAGGCATCATATCCCCATTATGAAAATCCAACTATATTTAATATTTTCTTTTAGGAATTGCCTTAAGGCCTTGAGGGTTATAGTAAATGGAATTAAACATGCGCAAGTAGTTGGGTGCGTTTATTTTATGGGTATTAGAATGAGGAATGGGTATCAATTCTTAAAAAATTATTTGGTTAGGAGGTTTGAATTTTAAAATTGGAAATCATACCTATGAATATAGGTATAGTTCATACGCACCATAAAGGGTGGGTTTTCTCTCTCTTTAATTAGACTCATTCCTATACCCATAACCACATCTGAACCAAACGCCCCTTTATTTATCAAGTTGAGTAAATTACAAAATCGTTCAGGTTGCTTGGCCGAATTGCATGTTTAGTACTCATCCATTCAAAAGTGCAGCGAACGTTCTTGTAAGAAGACAAGGTTAATTAATTTGAATATGAGTTTTTCACTTTTTATAGTTCATAAATCTCAGGGTTATTTTTATATATGAATTGAGTTATTAAAATAGTTTTAAAGGGCAACCAAAAGAGAGGGAAGACAAATGGCAATTTAGTAACTTCACTTTGGGTTAGGGACAAAGATTAAGTCAAAGGTTTTCCACAAAGACGACAACTGCACTTTCGAAAAGATTGGACTATATATGCGATTTCGTCAAAACACATATACGACTTTTGTAATTTACTCTATTTTTTATATAAACCATCATACGATCCGGTTCCATTGAGAAACCCTAAATTGAGAAAGAAATTAAGAATGCTTCATTTTAGATATTAATTCTTTATTTTTTATTTGATTCACTAGCATACAACAATTAATAGCGAATCAAATATATAAATCACAAATTTGGTTCACAAATCTTTATAAAAATCGAGTTATGGTAATGATTCAATAAATTTGTACGTTTAATTCATAATTGTATTTATATCGCAAAATCGTTAAAATTTCAACATTGATTCAATTTTTTTACACGTTATTGATTAGAATCAATTTAAAATTAGTTCTACACTTGAAAAAAAAATCGAAGTTAAAAATATAGCGTTTTTTAGTCTTCCTAATTTCCTACTCAATTTAATAATTATTCAATAACTTTGTACTGTGATTCACAATTGTATTTATATCGTAAAATCGTTAAATTTTCAACATTGATTAAAAAAAAATTCTTTTACAGATTATGGATTAGAATCAAATTAAATAAGTTCTACGCTTGAAAAAATTAAATCGAAATTAAAAATATAGACGAGTACTCGTGCAGAGGAACGGGATTTTATAGCGATAGATAGTTTATTGATAAAAAAAAAGTTTATAGGTTATAAACGAAAAATAATAAAAGTTTGAAGATTTGGGAATTAAACATAATGTTTTGAAACCCGGTTCGACCCGGGTGGTTCAACCGGTTGAACCGTTCTGGTCGAAAAATAGGTCAATTTAAACCGGGTCAACTTGCTAGGTTGGGTCGAAAACGGGTCAAATTAAACTGGGTCAACCCGCCGGTTTGAAGCGTCTCGGGTCAACCCAGTTTGTGTTTTAATTGGTTTTTATTTAATTTGATAGATATGTTTTTAATTGGTTGTACAATGTGAATAAATCATTGTACTTTTAAGTAATGGATAATGTTTTGAAACCCGGTTCGACCCGGGTGGTTCAACCGGTTGAACCGTTCCGGTCCAAAAATGGGTCGATTTAAACCGGGTCAACTTGCTAGGTTGGGTCGAAAACGGGTCAAATTAAACTGGGTCAACCCGCCGGTTTGAAGCGTCCCGGGTCAACCCGGTTTGTGTTTTAATTGGTTTTTATTTAATTTGATAGATATGTTTTTAATTGGTTGTACAATGTGAATAAATCATTGTACTTTTAAGCAATGAGGTGTTTTAATAAGAGTATTAATTACATTTCACTTTTGTCTCTCATTTGACCATTATTGAAAACTCTAACATTTCTTGAAAAAACTCAATATTGACAATTTTTCCATTATAAGTAGTATAGATATGGTTTTTGAGCCTTCCTAATTTCCTTCTTAATTTAAATACTTCTTGAATGGATTCAGATTCTACCATCATATTTACAAAACTTGAACAACAATACATACATTTCTTTAGCTCTAAGAAGCTTTTTACGATCTTTTCAGGCATTATCGTTACATGACCTACAAGCATGGGGTGTTGCTTTCATCATCACTTTGGGACCATTTTATTCATGTGTTTGCAATCTAATTCAAACCTTTTTCTTTAACAACTTTCATGTGTTCTTGTAGGGTAGAACATGTTATTTTTGAAAATGAACATAAAAGCATGAGTGAGTCTTGTATTGTCGACGAATTGAATTGATATGATATATTATACTTGATAAAAGAACAAGATACCGATACAAGAATCAAGCTCAATAGGCAAAATGTGTTTTCTAATGACAGTTATTTTACTGGGAATATTTTTTGGGTAAAGGGTTTTTACTCTGATAAAATATATTAATCAGAAATAAGAGTTCAGGCAAAATGGCAAATCACCAAATGTACATACACACGCACCACTTGTGCTTCCCACTATACAAACACGAGATTGACATGCCAATCTCACACATACCTCTAAACCCTAGCCAAATTAAAACATAAAACAATAAACATGTGATAAAACTATTCGACTAGGCAAAATAGCAACTATGTTTCTATACTCTTTACCAACGATCGGGGCAACTTCCAAACATCTAGGACTCTCTCGACTCGTTTAGTTTTCTTGAAATGAAACATGAAGAGTTTGAGCCGAATAGTAGATAAAATCACTTCGGTTACTTGCTCATGAGTTCTTTCCTTTGCTTAAATAATCTTCCATTCCTCTCTTGCCAAATAAAATATGTACAAGCTGCAAAAACTAGTTTAGCAATCACACCTTGTGCATATTTCTTCTTAGCAAGCGGGATCAGCCAATTAACAACTTGGTCTAAAGAAGCCGGCATATTTTGTAAATCTGCCTTTGCCTTTACACTCGACCAAACCTGTGATGAAAATGTACCATAAAAGAATAAATGGTTATGTGAGTCGGGGACCAATTCACACAACGGGCAGTTAGACAGGTTTAAGTTAGTCGTAGGACTAACATCCCATTGTCTAAGCCGATCTTGAGTCTTTAACTTTCTTTGTAGAACCAACCATAGATGGAATGCATGACGAGGGATACAATGACCAAACCAAACTACATAAGTCCAATGCATTTCGTTGCCACGGGGCCGAATATCCTCCCAAACGATACCTACCGAAAAGGATTTAACTCTACCTAGTCTATCCTTCCATATAATCTGGTCATTAGAATTCGAAATGCAAGGGACAGTAGTGGAATAGATAAGTGGGTACCTTGAAGCCCGTTCGTTGGGCCATGTCCATGCATTATGGACTATAAGATCAGCTACCTTCGAGTTCAAGGTGTATCCAGCACTAGAAATACTTCTAGCAGTTAATGAGTCCATTAAAGGGCTAGAAGCACACCAATTATCAAACCATGCCGAAGTTGACATACCGTTACCGATTTTGTACCATATAAATTTGCGAATGATAGGCCGAATTTGCAAAATCTTACGCCAACCCCAAGTCATACTACCTCCAAATGGGTAATCCCAAAAATTACGGCCACGAAGTTTATGGGTATGAATCCATTTCACCCAAATCGACTCTTTAAGCGTAAGAATACTCCAAACATGTGAGGTGATAAGAGCCACATTAAAGAGTTCAAGTCTTCGAATTCCTAAGCCGCCTTCATTTTTAGGGAGACAAATATCTTCCCAAGCCACCTTAGCTTTCCCTCGACGCATATCTCCTTGACACCAAAGGAAGCCTCTCATAAGCTGCTCAATATCCATAAGAATGCGGGACGGAAGAATAAACACTGACGACCAATAAACATGCATTGATGAAATAACCGATTGGACAAGTTGAAGCCGACCAGCAAATGAAAGAAACTTATTCTTCCAATTACCTACTCTATTTTGAACCTTCTCAACAAGTTCCTTGCAATCTCTATAAACAAGTTAGTAGAAACCAAAGGAACACCAAGATACTTAACAGGGAGCACACCTCTTCAAATGGAAGCACATTAAGAATAGCCAATTTAGTATGATTTAATACATTACAGAAATAAGCCGTGCTTTTAGGAACGCTAGGAACTAACCCCGATACACTTTTGAATTTATCAAGAGCATCCATGATAACACGAGCCGAATTTACATCACCATGAGCAAAGAGAAATAAATCATCCGCAAAGCATAGATTTACAATATCAAGACTAGAACAATGATGATGAAATATAAACTCATCCGAATTACGCACCTTTCGCTTCAAAATAAGAGTCACGATCTCCATAACCAAAGTGAATAAGTACGGCGATAAGGGGTCACTTTGGCGAAGACCTCTTTTCCCTTTAAAGTAACCATATAAAAAGCCATTAAGACTCACAGAAAATGTACTAGAAACACACTCCATTATCCATGAAACCATACGAGTATGAAATCCAAAACCAATCAGAACCGACTTTAAAAAATTCCAATCAACGATGTCATATGCTTTTTAAATGTCCACTTTAAACGCACACCTCGAAGGACCTCTATTCAAATGATAATTGTTCATTAGCTCTTGCGTCAAAAGAATATTATCTGAAATTCGTCTTCCCGGAACAAAGGCTGATTGGTTAATACTAACCAAATCAGTAAGACTATCCTTAATACGATTAGAGATAATCTTACTAATGCACTTGAAAAGAACGTTACAACGAGATATAGGCCGATAGTCAGTAACACGGGTAGGGGAGGAAATCTTTGGAATAAGAGCAATAATAGTGTGGTTTATTTCTTTGAGAAGCTTGCCCGTAGCAAAGAATTCCCGAATCGCATTAGAAACATCAAACACCAATAATATCCCATGCACGGATGCACCTTTAAAAAACGCAGCCGTATAACCATCCGGGCCCGCAGACTTATCATCCCCCATAGAAAAAACAGCCGCTTTGATCTCCTCATTAGACACATCACGAATCATATAAGTAGCTTGATCATCGGTTAATTTATTCAAATATAGACCTATGTCATTCAAAACAGTAGTATTACCATGACATCCAAGGAAATTTGTGAAATGAGAGACAAATGCTTCATGCACTGTATTACCTTCATACGAGTGTTTTGAAAATGGGCATAAGGGTGTAGCACATCATAGTTGTTGCAGGTGCGACCCAACTAATCAAAACACTCGAACAAAATCTCAACAAACCCTGTTTCACTCGTAGCGCCTTTCATTCGTTAGCCATGTTCACCTGTAGCACATGTGGCCTGCGACAAGTTGTATGACTTTTTAAGAATTAGTTTCAAAATACCTCTTTTCAGTAAAGAAAAAAGGTCAAATATCACCTTTTCATTATTTTTCCGATTTTATTTGTCACAACCTACCATGGCAAAATAATTTGAAAATGAATGCTAAAAGTGACATGTTTTTCAAGAACTTCAGTACGCTATACCGTTGCTCGTAAATCTTTACTGTCGACTGAATTCAATTGATGTGTATACACCTATCAGTTCATTGAACAAGACACTGATTAAGATCTCCAAAGAAGATCTCCAATTCTTGCTGGAGCTTTCATATTGTTTACTTATCTTCAAAAAGTTAGGCAAAATGTTGTTTACTATCATCCCATGTAATACTCGACGTAAACCGAGGGTGAGGGGTCACCATTACCCCCTCCCTCACACGTAACCACCATTGAACCAGCCCCATTACATCTATTTTTTTGAACATAATAGTGACCACCTCATCATGATTTTCTTATTTTTATTTTATTTTTTTATGAGTGTGTAGTAGTATTTTGATAAATAATTCACAAATAACCTTTAAATCGGGGAGCAACTCACATACCATTAGACCAAAGGCCTTAGGTGTGTAGTAGTATTTTGTAAAATATGTTTGTATAAATTATTTATTTTTAACGATGATAACCGTTAAAGATAAAAGATGATGATAGGGTGATGTGTGAGTGTGAATGTCATGTTAATGCTGACAATTGTAACAAGCCTAACAACTTTTTATGGATTGTTTCAAGACCCACAAAAACCTCTCCTAATTAAGAGGTTAAAGTAAAACATATTTCAAACCACTTTTTTTTTTTCTTTTTTTTTTTTTTTTTTTTTTTTTTTTTAAGGGGGGGTTAGTTGTTAGATGTTAGTTGTTGGCTCGAGTTAGTGTCGCATCCTCGGACAGAGATACCAACCGCGAGCCTCTCCTTAGGGGATAACCCCACTCCTATTCCCGATTCGCCTGATATCATTAGAGCTTGTGGTTCCTAAGTGAGAACTTCCCGGTCGGTCACCCAAACCGGTACTACTCTCACTTGGGCATGCTTAACTACTTAAGCCTTTACCACTAGACCACAAGCCCCATGATACATATTTCAAACCATTACTTGAAAGAGGAAGAGAGGAGGGAAAAAAAAAAACCCTTAAAAGTTTAAGTATACGATTTTGTTTCATTATATTTTAGATCTTTTTATAGCATTTGCAAAAAATTGTTCCAATCACTTATTTTCATAATAAACTGTCATAGGTCGTAACTTGCTCTTAACTTGTATAAACTCGGAATCTTTAGCTAACCAAGTCGCAAAACACAACCTACTAGATTTGAAAATACCAGATTACTATTGTAGTTATATTTTTTCAACTTTTTGTTTTTTCCTTCGGATAAACATGTACCCAGAATTTACCCACTTTGACACCACTGTCCGACTCACACAGCCACACATTAAAAATACGGAGCAACACACAAAAAGAAACCAAGAACAGCAGCACACACACTGAAAGGATAACAGACAGAATGCGACAACAGAAACTGATTTAACAATCCAAAAAGTTGCTCATGCCATGTCTAAATCCATAAACAAGACCAGTTCATGATAGATTACACCCACATAAGTAAACAAAATGAAGGCGTTTGCAGCATGCTTTAGCCAACACACTTATTCATAGATCCATGGGGAAAGGCTGCTTGACCAGCTAGCAACACCCTCGGGGAACCACAAACCGATCTCCTTCCTTGCACTCTCAACAGCGTCACTTCCGTGAATCACATTCCTGCAAATTTAATAGCCAACAGTCAGAACAACAAGTCTCCATATTTCACCAACAAATTCTAGCCGTGTTAAAAAAAAAAAGTGACAAAGTCAAAACAGAACACAATGGTCACTAGCCAGATCTCAAGAACCCTGAACTTTCTTGGTCTTGACCATTGAACATTGACCATCATGTTCAATTTTTCATTTACGACTGGGTTTTTAATCTGAATATATTTTTACCTGCCAATGTCAATGGCAAAGTCACCACGGATGGTGCCAGGAGCAGACTCAGCGGGGTTTGTGGCACCAATGATCTTGCGTCCAGTGGCAACAACACCCTTGCCCTCCCAAACCATAGCGACAACAGGTCCAGAGACGATGTACTCAACTAGCCCACTGAAAAAAGGCTTTGAGGACAAATCAGCATAATGCTTCTCAGCAAAAGCTTGGTCAACGTTCAAAAGCTTCAATCCTAAATTCAAAACAATAAAAGTGAATGGTTATCCTAGTTAGTACTTCGTTCACAGAGCATACAGTGATGCAACAACATTTGGGTATGCAAAAATGATGGGAAGTCGAAAATAAAGTAGGATTTGAACTTTTTGTGTTAAACCATCAACCAGTAACGTGCAGTTCACAACCAGGCTTTCAAAAAGTAATTTTCTGAACAAACAATGGTTACCCAAAAACATACAGAATTTCTAACACATTTTTCTGTCATATTAACATTTTTAGAAAAAATTACCAAATTAATAAAGGCAGAGCAAAAGACCAGACTACAACCAAATAAATAAGTAACTTCATTATAATCAATGGGTAATTAACACATCAATAACAAACCGTTTTATTTTAATATTGTTTAGTATCTAGTACAAGATGGCAACAAGTACAGCACATATATTCAAAAGAGCACGCAAACATTTAAAGACTTCATTACTACATCCCGTGAATTATTTGACTATTTTCATTCGGTAAAGGCTTAACTAAAATGAAAAATATGATTGAGGAACCAAAATCTGACAATTTGTATAATCGAAAAAAATAAACTTTAGCTTCAAATTTTGCAAAAAGAAAGAAAGAACTTTGCAGTTCATGTTGCACACCCAAAACTGACAGGAAAAAATTTTGCTTGGGTTGATTCAATGCGTTTCCAAAACATAAGTGATTCCGATTCTAATTTTTCGGACCAAACTTTCTCCAACAAACTGTTTTCAGAGTGAAAATGTAAGATTCGGCAACTACCCTAACTTGAATTATTGTAACTAATTAATCTAATCTTTTATATAGATTAACATTATCATCCAAAAAAAGTACTTATCACTCTCCTAAAATCAATAAAACTAAGAAGTTACACATATATACTCCGTATTCAATATCGTCATGCAAGTAAACAAAAGAAGCATCTAAACTTGATCCAAACATCTCTAATAAAACAATATAATCATATAATTAGAGGGCCCAATAAATCCTAATCATCTTTTCACTGTGTGTAAAAGTAGTTTGACCAAGTAATCAAGTAAAAATTGTACTACCTTTCAAAGAGAAACCCTTCTTCTCAAATCTGCCAATGATTTCACCAACCTATTCAACAAACATTAAAACACACAATCATTCACCTAAGCATACAAGTACAACGTTTAAACAAATCTTCACCAATTATTCCATTGCATCTTGTACATCATGCATTAAAACTTGTACATCTCTTGCACTAATTTCACTTTTTTCCTTCTTATAACAAACAACTTAAACAAAAAAACACACCCATATAACAATTAATAACAAAATAATATAATTTTTAAAAAATAAGATATATAACATATTCATCAAGAATCAAATCTGGGTTTTAATTCTTTAGATCCAAAAACCATAAAAACATAATCTTTTTATAAAAAACCACATAAAAAATCCAAATNAATTATTCCATTGCATCTTGTACATCATGCATTAAAACTTGTACATCTCTTGCACTAATTTCACTTTTTTCCTTCTTATAACAAACAACTTAAACAAAAAAACACACCCATATAACAATTAATAACAAAATAATATAATTTTTAAAAAATAAGATATATAACATATTCATCAAGAATCAAATCTGGGTTTTAATTCTTTAGATCCAAAAACCATAAAAACATAATCTTTTTATAAAAAACCACATAAAAAATCCAAATGGAATCTAGCCCAAAAAAAGTGAAAAGAATAAGAATAAAGGGATGATGATGGTGACTACTTACAAGGCCTCTTTGAACGCCATCAGGCTTGATCATGATAAAGGTTTGTTCCATCTTTGATTCTTTTTGCAAATTAACACAGAGTTAGTAATGGTTTTGTGAGTTTGTGTTGTGATGAAAAGATGGTTTATATTGGTGTGAGTGGTCTAACGGCGGCTCCTAGTTACACCCTAACCCTAATTCGAGGAATATTCTTTTTTTATTTGTGGGTTTACGGTTTTGACCCTTCTAGTTTTCTAGGACGATTGTTTTTCAACAAAAGACTAAAGAGGGTGTGAATGCGTGGAGGTTCTAGAAGCTTAGTTGAACTTTTCTCTAAGGTTGAAAGGAGAATTTTATAGGGTGGTGATTCGACCAGATATGTTGTACGGGTTGGAGTGTTGGTTCTTAAGGAAGACTAAAGCAAATAGGATGACAGTTGCGGAAATGAGAATGTTAAGGTGGACTTGTTGTAAAACTATGTTACACTTGATTCTGAATGGAGTTTTTCGAAGAGAAATCCAAGTTGCGACTATAATCAACAAGATGAGAGGACGATTAAGATGTTCTGGGAGAGTGAAGTCTGTTATTGTCGATGGCTTGATAAGAAAGGGTAGACCAATGCTCAAGTGGGAGGATAGACCGAAGCTTGACCTCAAGGAGCTTCTATTGTCTGAAGACATGACCTCTAATAGGAACATGTAGAGAACTAGGATTAGGAAAAAGACTCATTGCTTTATATGGCGCATAAGTGTAGAGATACATGGTAGCTTCGTGGGAATAGTTGATCACCCCTAGGTATAAAGACTCATTGCTTTATATGCCTTCATGTCTAGCAGCACCCCCAGTACATAGACATACATATTGCGTGTAGGACCATTTAGCCTTATATGAGTTCATGCTTGTAGGATTTCATGCTTATATGTTTTTCGGCTTATGTACGTTCGCATAGCTTCTTTTTTCCTAACCATTTGGCTTTTATGCTTGTATTATTTTTACATGTGTATGCTCTTGTGCTTTTAATGTTTATATTTGTTTGTATTGCTTTATCCTCTTATATGTTGCCATTTTGTAATTTGATATGTATGCGCCCGTAGATCTATATTTCCTTATAAATGTTTGCATGCTCTCATGTTTCTATGTTAGTGATGTGTTATTTTGTCTAAAATTTATCCTTATCTATTCAAGGTATATTAACACCCTCGGGCAATGTATCCGATCGCGTATAGCATAGACTTGGCAAGATCATGTCGTTTGCAGGAGCGAAAGAAAATCGTTTGTTAGCAAGTAAATTATAAAACCAAATAAACTGGAGGGGTTATGTTTTAGATCCACGTGATAAAAATTTGAGAAATAATAAAGAAAATGACAATTAAATTTAGTTGGGAGAAAATCAGATAAAGTCTAACCAACTCTTACTTTGGTGGCTTGGATGTAGTGCAGTTTTATTAATGGTTAGTAGTCCATGGATGATGTCTAGCTATATTCCATTCATTAAGATTACATCTAATATATATTACATGTATTGTGAAATTGTTTTACCAACTACGCTTAACTACTTAGTAAATGATTGTTTTACCTTCATAAAATCTAAACCCTATTATACAATTTTTAATCCCATTAGGTTATATTGGTCACAACTCTAACCACACATTGATATGGGTCATATATTTGTGAATCAAGCTCCTAACTTTTAGTTAGTCTCTTACTCATTAATTGCTCTTAACAGATTATCCATGGCATTCACACAGGTATAAGATATAAAATGACAAGCATATAAACTATCTAAATTAGGAATTAAATTAAACTAGCAAATCATGCCATTAAATCATTAAAGTTCATAACTAGGCAAGTGATGAGGTGCAAAATCATATGTTTTTTTACATGTAATTTAGCCCTCAATTTAATGCATGTTATATCAGTTATTTCCCTAAATCATTTTTTTAGTTATAGGTGTTTGGGAATGCTTTGCTGGAAATGTACAAGACTCCGACTCATTTGGACGAATAATGGAAGAAAAAGACAAGTTTCAACTTTGTGACTGACATCCATTATGATGTCACCAGAAATGCCCAGAAAGTGAAAAATAAAATCAAGATGCGACGGTTCAGCGTATGGAGACGGGTATCCTGACGTCGTCACAACCCCATCGTGACACCCTTACCACCAAAGCCTGACGCCATCACACATAGTCGGTATATAATTAAGTCAGCTAGCTGACTACGTCACAACTATAAGTTGGCGCCATCACAACCTCAAAAACTATATATACTCTTGCATTGCTTCATATTCTCGTGTGGAATTTTTGGAGCTAAACCCTATCCAAATTTGAAGTATTTTTCAGGGCTTTTTATTGTTTAAAATCATATGTATTGACGAGATATGTTCTTTGATTAATCATTGAATTATGTTTATCATTTGCTTATGTCGATTGCTTGTTCTTCAATTGCTATGTTAGATTAGATCACTCAGTATTTACTTAAGGTTTGCATGAAACTTGCTTAGTTTATAATTATTGCTTCACATTGGTTTTTTGATTGATCGTGTGTTTTTTATTCACGCGATTAATTAAGAAACCTAATTAATATCCGTCCTCTAATTAATTGTGAATAAAAGATTGTCTAAAAAACCTCATTAATATTCGTCCCTCTGGATAATCACCTGAGAACACACACTAGATATATGGATAACTTGTACTTTTAGTTTCCACGTTTCTCTATATAATAATACAGTAACTAACTATAACACCTCTGTGTAATACCCATCCCTCTTGCAAATAGCTACATACCTAGTCATTTGTTAGAACTGTTAAATAAGAATCCCATGTATTCGGTTAATAAAAAATTGACAATCAATAGGTAGAATTGGATAGCTAGCAAGGATAGTAGTGTACCCTAGGTAAATACGCCTTTACCTCCTATTGATTTACACCAACAATTTGCTTTTCTTGTTAATTTTAATTTTCTTGCAATTTAGGTTTAATTATTAGTTTTAAAACAAACTCTCTTAAAACCCAGATAATTTACTTTCTTTCATTAAAATTTCAAAAAACCAAAAATAATCTTTCTCTGCGTTTAGATAAAATCGTTATAAATCTCGAACCTACCTCACTAATAAGGTGTAATTTCGTACATTTTTAAGGGGCCATTTAGCCTTTAAACTCGTACATATTTGATCATATATCGCCCTAAATCGTTTCTTTTTTAGTTTTAGGTACTTAGGATGCATTTGCTGGAAAAGGACGCACTGTGGGCTCGATTGGATAGAAAAACAAACAAAACGATAAAGGCCACATGACAAAGTCATGTGACGGCGTCACAAGCTACAATGTGATGCCATCACGTGAGGGTGCTGACCATACAGTGAGTGAAGACTGCGTCATATGAGGCTGGCGACGTCACATCTACAAAGTGATGTCGTCACAATAAAGTTGGTGCAATTTGCGAAACCCTAATGACGACGAGATGACGGCGTCACAGCTATAAGGTGACGTCGTCACAACACAAAAACTATAAATATAATCGCATTATTTTCATTATTATGTGTGCAACTTTAGAGGAACTTATACCACCTAGCTAGCATTGGTTTTTAGCAGCTTTTTAGGCATTTTTTACCATTAAAGAACTCATGTATTATTGAGACAAGTTATTTAATCAATCATTCAATCATGTCTATTTGTTATTGTTTAATTTGTTTACTTGATTCCCTTTCTATTACTATGCTCGGCTAATTTACTTAGTATTTACGTTGGATTACATGAAACCTAGTTATTGATTGTTTTGTTGTCGTCTCTTGTTTAATGGTGTGAGCGTTAGGAGTTGGAAAGTTGGCTAGGGAAAACTAGACTAGCTTGAGCATCCACTAAAATGTGACCTATTTATTACTTATGTCTTAGGTTGTTAATTGGGCCGGTATTTATTGTGTATGTTAGTTATTTGGTGAGCTTGACAAATCAGATAGGCACCGTTCACTTAGGCTAGTCTATAGACGTGGGACTGGCCATACCACAACAGGTAATTAGGAATACTTCACGTTTCATTAGGCAAGGACATGATAATTCGACAACATAGTAAGAGATAACTAGAGAGTAATGACATTCTAAGTAAATATACTTTTCCTTATATAAGAAGTTCACCACCACTTTATTTTTCTTGTCATTTATTTTATCGCATTTAGTTTAATTAGCAGTTTTAAAACCGACCTCCTTCGATACCTAAGATTTTACTTGTTTTCTAATAAATATAAAAGACCAAAAATAATCTTTCCTCAACCTTCACTGGTACAAAAAGTTGTATTGGTCACGCCAAAAAATGTGTGACGATATGCACAAGTTTTGTTGGATTAGTCAGTATCAGTGACCGTAAACACCTTATAGTCACATGAATGTTTTTTGAGTGTAACTATTGTTCGTCCTTTGGCCACATAAATATATAATACATGTGACATTTGAGATGATTCTTTCTAGTAAATGTGTATTTTGTGTGACTATTTCCCGTCCTGTGGCCACATGAATATACAATAAATATGACGTTTGTGATGATTTAGTCACACAATGGGTGTTGCTTTTTTGGAGTTAGTCACATACAATTTAAACAAAGTGGCCAAAAATGTTAATAAGTGTGACCATATGCTCTTTAAAGTGAACAAATGTGTATTTTGTGTGACTATTGATCATCAAATGGCCACATGAATTTTATGTTTGTGTGGCCTTTTGTAATATTTAGTCACACAAACCATGTTTGTTTTGGGTATTTAGTCACATACAATTAAGCAAACAATGGCCAAAAGCGTTAATAAGTGTGACCATATGTTGTTTAAAGTGAAGAAATTTGTATTTTGTGTGACACTGTGACTATTGATCATACAATGGCCACATGAAGTTTATGTTTGTGTGGCCTTTTGTAATATTTAGTCACACAAACCATGTTTGTTTTGGGTATTTAGTCACATACAATTAAGCAAACAGTGGCCAAAAGCGTTAATAAGTGTGACTATATGTTGTTTAAAGTAAAGAAATTTGTATTTTGTGTGACTATTGCTCATCCAATGGCCACATTAATTTTATGTTTGTGTGGCCTTTTGTAATATTTAGTCACACAAACCATGTTTGTTTTGGGTATTTAGTCACATACAATTAAGCAAACAGTGGCCAAAAGTGTTAATAAGTGTGACCATATGATGTTTAAAGTGCAGACATGTGTGTTTTGTGTGACTAATGTTCATTCAATGGTCACATGAATTTTTAATTTGTGTGGCATTTTGTAATATTTAGTCACACATCGAATTAAAGAAAGAGTGACCAATGATGTTAGTATTGCTAGTACTAAGTTAGTACTGCTGGATCAGAGTTACTACTGCTAGTATATAAATAAAACATAATTAAAAACAAAAAGCAATTTCAAATTCAATAAAACTAGAATGAACCAAATATATATACAATTGTAATGTCGCATATATCAAATTCTCAACTACCAAAAGTTAAAACCTTTTGACTCTTCACCGCCTTAGCTTGCGCTTGCACGTTTGCCCTAGAGACATAATTTTTGCGCTTCGGTTGTAATTTTGGTCCAGAATTGTTTTCACTAACCTTTGGTTTCGTAGTTGGTGGTGTAACCTGTAGTAAACAAAAGACGCTTGTATCAAACATTGAATTAAATATGAAGAATTATATATATGTAGGTTGAAAAAACACATGTATGTACCTCCTCATCAAGAATAACTTGATCCTTTGGCCATGCACAGAAAAAAACTCTGCTTTCCTTAACTGTCTTAAACCCATTATTCCCTACGTCCGGTATGCATGCTGCATCCACTAACGATTGATCAATTGAGACTCTGTAGCAATCATTTGGGAGTGGTTGGTTATGCAGCATTTGTTTTCCTTGAGTCTTGTATATGGTACCCAAAGCAACAATATTTGTTTTCTTTATGTGCCACAGTTTGCACTTGATTGTCTAAAAAAAAGAAATTTTTGCATGTATATATCAGAAATTATTTAAACAAAAGAATAACAAGAAACATTATCCTGCGATAGGGAAGCTGGAGACCCGTTTCATCGTGACTTAGCTATTTTCTTAGGTCCGACATTTATAACAGGTTCCTATACGTATATATAAAACACGGTACATTATTTAAAAAAAAAGAATAACAAGAAACATGTTGAAATACATACTTTTGGTAGTTCTTTTGTTGGAGATGCATCTCCTTGCGATTGGGAATCTGCAGACCCGTTTTGTCGTGACTTAGGCGTTTTCTTAACATTTTTAACACGTTTTTCCTATATGTATATATAAAACACGGTACATTAGTCATGTATGTAAAATTAAAAAATCAAAGGGGGATGTTTTATTCCTTACCATTGTTTCCATTACCGGTCCTCTGTTTTCCAAAGTTTCAATCCCATCAGGCTTCTTCTGAATTATCGCATCTTTACCACGTACACAAACAATTGACTGAGTTCCGTCGGCCACTTCATTAGCGCTGATATCTATATTATTAATGGCCATTGGGGTCGTCACCTGCAATATAAATTAAGAAATACAATGGTGTTAGCATTAGAAAATGGAATTGTTAACAACATAAAAAATGGCTTACATCTGAGTCTAATGGCAATTGAGATGGCATATTCAACCGCATCCCTTGTGATTTCAACTCACTCATCAGGTTAGCAAGCACTCCCTTTGTTTGTGTCATTTCACTGGACAATTTCTTGACCAATACATCTTTTTCTGACATCTCGTTGGACAATTGCTTGACCAGTAGATCTTTTTTTTTTGACGCTCACGTCTCTCATCATCAAGTTGAGTTTGAAGTAACTCAAGTCTTTCATCAGTTTCTTTTCTGCTTCGAGGAAGATTAAAATACCTCTTATATGTAACTCCACTTCCCACTCCTCTTGCATAACCTCCCTTTTCCTTACCAAACACAACTGTCATGGCATCAGTGCCACCATCAACATCCAAGGATCCTTCCTTGATCTTTTCATCAGCTTCTTTCTGCAAAAAAATATATGGGAATTGTTTGTATTAAAAGTTAGTACTGCTAGTATACAAGTTAGTACGGCTAGTACAAAGTTAATGCTGCTGGTATATAAGCATAATAATAGAATTTGCAGTCAAATTTACAAGTTTATCTGCCAATGAACTAATCTCAGCATATGGAGATTCTCCGTCTTTGTTTTGCCTTCCTTTGATCCACAATACACTACGCGGGGGTTCATCATCTGCTTCAATTTCTTTTTTGTCGATCTAATGAAGATCAAGTGCATACACATGTAAAGTTAAACCAAGATAATCGACTCCGATCAATTAGTAAAACAAACAGTATGTAACCTTACCATTTTCTCTTTAACATAAACATATCCACCTCGTCCCATTTTATGCTGATAAATATTTTTGGAACGCGACAGTTTAGCTTTATCTGATTTATCCTAAAAACACAAAATCATAAGGCGTTTAGATGCGGTAATGCTGCAAACTAAAAATTATGAAATGACATATAGACTTAAATAAAGATGACTAATTAAAACCTTGTATTCATTGGTGGTCGTGTGAGTTACAAACCCAACCCATTCTTCTGGTGTCATAATTGTACTATACTTTTCCCGGAGTTCATTCACTTTCGAAGGTGTATCTAGGTTGGGCAATATGTATTTTTCCTTGAGTTTCATTCTGTAATTCCTTAGCAGTTGACCAAGACGATTCATTATCACTGATGTGTGCTTATTCACACATCTTTTCTTTGCCAAATTAAGACCAAAACAGACACAAACTAACCATAAATGCCAAAGATATTGTGTTTTTGTGTTTGTGATCGTGTTGGAACAGATATTTCAAAAATTGGCACAAATCAGATCAAAAAGGACAAAAACGAGCACGAGTTTGGAAAACGTGTCAAAAGCCAAAGCCGGGGAAGCAAATTACCACTTTTGAGCTCAGATTGTCAAAACACACCTTGGGGAATCACAAAATGCCAGAATTAGTCCTTGGAGCAAAAGTTTGCAAAATTGGCAGAAATGGTCCCTCAACTTTCAGAAATTGACAGAATCAGCCCCTGAGCATTTATTTGGGAAGAAAAGTCAACAAAGGTCCTTTGGAATTCAAAAGTTGTCATAATTGGTCCTTGGATGAAAAGTTTGAAGAAATTACAAGTTTGGTCCCTGAACTTTGCAAGATTGGCAGAAATGGTCCCTGGGATTAAAATTTGGAAGGAAAGCATCAATGGTCCTTGTATTATTCAAATATGGCATGAAAGGTCCCTATGATAACTTTGGGAGAATTATAATTTCAGTCCCTCATTTTCAGAAAGTTACAAAATTGGTCCTTGTAATTCTACTAAACCAAACTAGCCCTTTGTTTACTTAAACCCAAAACATACACAATCCCAACACTAATAAAAAAAACCAACTCCCTTATACCCTGTGGCCCAACTCCCTTCTAGGCCCAGCAACACAAATAACCCAACACCCCCTTCGTTATTTACTAAGGTCAAACAGTCAAAACCACCCTCACCCCTTCCCTCCCACACTGCAAATACCACCCCTGGTATTTACCTCCACCATTCTCACTTGCCTGTCACTTCCACCGCCCACTCCACCACCTTCACCTAACAAAACAAGCCACAATAAATGCACCCCCACCCCTTACAAGTTATCAATGCCAATTGGTATCAAACCAATTTTCCCGCCAAAACTAATTGGAGGGCTAGGATCACTTCTGCACATCCAAGGGTTGAGTTTATTGCTGGGAAGGCTCAAGTGGGACCCACAAGACCCAATTTGTCACTATAAAAGGAAGAAGGAAGCAAGAGAAGATCAGTGTAGATTATTAGCTTAAATTTCATGTCGTATTAGCTTAATTTTTATTTTCAAGTGTACTCTTTAGCTTAAAAGGTGTAATCTCAGTTTCAATAGTGTAATCAAAGCTTTCTCAATCAATGAATCAAGTTCTTAATGCTTAAATTCAGTTTTCACTTTTAAATTTTCAAATTTCCATTTTAGCTTATGGTTTGTTAAAAGCTTGTGATATTGTCTCAGTACCCTACATTGATCAATCTTAGCTTAACTAAACCTTAATCTTCTGTCTTTATTAATCTTATAAAAAAAATAAGAGAAATCAAAAATCTATACCTATGCATATGGACAGGATGCTTAAGGAAGTTGCCTGCAATGGAGGGGCAAGAAGGACTTTACTAGCTTGTTTTTAACAAGCTAGAGCTTGTAGCTGCCCATTTGGGAGCCTCTGTTGAGCTGAGGTCTAAGGTGTGTGCAATCTTTTTCAATTTTTAGCAAATTCTTAGTATTACTGTAGCTTTGCTTATTACTGCTTATCTCTGTGTTTTTAGGCTTATTTTGTGTATCTCAGTGATATTATTGNCAGTGTAGATTATTAGCTTAAATTTCATGTCGTATTAGCTTAATTTTTATTTTCAAGTGTACTCTTTAGCTTAAAAGGTGTAATCTCAGTTTCAATAGTGTAATCAAAGCTTTCTCAATCAATGAATCAAGTTCTTAATGCTTAAATTCAGTTTTCACTTTTAAATTTTCAAATTTCCATTTTAGCTTATGGTTTGTTAAAAGCTTGTGATATTGTCTCAGTACCCTACATTGATCAATCTTAGCTTAACTAAACCTTAATCTTCTGTCTTTATTAATCTTATAAAAAAAATATATATAAAAAGAAAAAAAAAATCAGAGAAATCAAAAATCTGTACCTATGCATATGGACAGGATGCTTAAGGAAGTTGCCTGCAATGGAGGGGCAAGAAGGACTTTACTAGCTTGTTTTTAACAAGCTAGAGCTTGTAGCTGCCCATTTGGGAGCCTCTGTTGAGCTGAGGTCTAAGGTGTGTGCAATCTTTTTCAATTTTTAGCAAATTCTTAGTATTACTATAGCTTTGCTTATTACTGCTTATCTCTGTGTTTTTAGGCTTATTTTGTGTATCTCAGTGATATTATTACTTTATATTACTTGTTGGTTCATTAGAATCCCTTGTTGCTCAATTTCTTGTTTTCACTATCAATAATGCTCACCTTTGATTCATCTAAGTTTGTTGCTATTGTTGGTGTTTTTGTGTTTGAATAAACTTACAACATCACATTAAGACCTTATGCATCAGTCTTGTGGATAAAATCAGTGGCTTTCTTTAAAAACCTCATTTTCATATTTTTAAAGGTGTGTTTGGATCAGTGGTCCTCACCACTGTATTCTGTGTTCTAGTTGTTGTTTTTGTTGTAAACATATTACATTAGGTCCCAATAGGATGTTCAAAGTATAAAAATCATAAGTCTTTTAGTAAAAAGTCAAGATTAGTTTCAAATCTCATTTAAGCATTAACTGTCAAGGTTTAGAGTTCATGATCTTATCATTTCACTGCGTAAGTAGTTAAAGTAATTCAAATCAGTTTCATTTTAACTTAAAACAACTTTTTCAGTGATTAAGGATAAATCAAAAGTCATGAAAGTCAAACCTATCATGTTTTTCCAAAAAGTCAAAAGTTCATAACTGATAGAATGAGACAGATTTATTGATCACTTGTAGGGTTCAATAGAGTTAGGAATTAAGTGATTATTGCTTTTTTGTGGAGATTGGTTGCTTGTTTACCTATATCAACAAGAAAATTGAACTGTGGAACTTATTTGCTTATTAAAAAGCTCTTCCAAAGTTGCCTGTGTGACCAATTAGTTCCCCTGCACCAGGGTGTTTACCCATTTTTCATAAGCGCATCCTGATCACACCTGTGCACCCTAGCCCTCAACCTTGGCTTTTTAAGATAGCTTATTAGTCCATTTAATTGTTCCAGTGCTTATTTTGGCCTTAGGAGTTCTTGCCCTTAGCTTATTTTGGCCCACAAGTTACCTATACCCACTGAGTACACTGACTTACTTAGTGTATTCAGCAAACTTCACAAACCCATAGCTTGTTCATTAGTGGACCCCACCCCTAGCTTGTTAGTGTTTTTGAAAGCCCACCAACTCAGCTTCTTAGGATAGTGCTTATTTTAGGCTTAGGAACCCTTGCCCTTAGCTTATTTTCACCCATAAGTTTTCCCATTCCTACTGGGTACACTGAATCATCAGTGTATGCAAGCAAGTTCACAAGCTCATTGTGGATTCATTAGTAGGACCCACTGCTTGATTCTTGGCTTATTAGAAAGCCCTCCAGTCCAGCTTATTGGTTCAAGATCCATTTTTGACCCCTGAGCTTATTTGTAGGCCCCACATAGGCCTGCAAAGTGACTATTTGGCCCGTTCAGTGTGTTTTGGATTGTGGATTTTAGATTTGCTTATTCTTGCCTAGAAGCTTATTCAGAGTGCTTATTTAGTTTGTTTAGCTTATTTTATATGCATGTCATTTGGTTAAAGCTTATTTAGTCTTCTGTAGCTTATTAATAGCTTATTTCATCAAAAATCCAAAAAAAAATAAAAAAATAATCCTAAACAACCTTCTGTTAAGATTTTTATTTTGCACACAACTTATTTTTAAGTTATAAAAAGTTTGCTTTTGTAAAAGTTGTTCATTTTCAGTAGTGAAATAGTTTTGTAAAAGAAAAATCAAAAAATCATCACTTTTAAAAAAGTGATGGCTTCTATTTAAGCCAATTTGGCTAATTTTTCTGATTTTTCAAAAAGTAATTTTCAATTTTATATTTTTCTTAAGTTCCTAATATATTAAAATAGTTGTATAAAATTTTTCATATTTATCTCTTTTCATTTAGTATTTATAATAATTAATATTAATTTAATTAGTTTTAATTGAAAAATCAAAAATAAAATCCCTTACTGTTTAATTTTAATCACTAGCACCTTTTTATATTTTTTTAGTTCTTATTAACTACAAAGTATTTTTAGAAAATAGTTTCATAACTGTTACTATTCATTTTCTATTTTTCTTAATTAATTTAGTTTAATTAGCTTTTAATTAATAATTAAGTAAATAATTAATAAATTAGCCTAATTATAAGTTTTATAAACTTTTTATAATTTTTTAGGATTCCTGTAATTGTTAATTAGTTTTATAAAAAAATTTAATAATTATCTAAGTCATTTTAGTATTATTAGTAATTTAAATTATTTTAAATAAGTAATTAAATAGTTTTTAATTAATAATTAATATTAAATAATTAAATAATCAAAAAAATAATTTTCTTTTTTATTAAATTTTCTTTTAATATTAAGTTTGTAAAAAAAGTCATTTTCACCTCCTTTAATTTATTTTTGCTTAAATTTGACTTTTCCCAGTACGCGTTTACGTTTATTTTAATCTTAATTACGTTTTACGTTTATCTGATTTTCAGTTATTGTTAATATTGCTGATTTGTCTTATTTCCACTTATATCTGTTTAGTGTAATCAATCCCAATCATTATCTGGTTACTTTCCCAATCACTGAATCCCTTAAACGTTTTTCAAAATACAATTTCAATCTCGTCGGGACATAACGACCCGGGAATACACTGTGCTTGCACCGGATCATAAATTGATCTCTCCTCTCTCAGATTTGACTTGTTGACCACACCTGGTTGACTGGTTAGTTTGGGAGGAGTCAATCACCTTTTTGAATGTCACGTCAACATCAAAATATTTCTGCAAAGATTAACACAATGTTGTTAATTAGTTGCAGATAATTGATAAATTAAACTTATATATGTAGTACTGGGTTAAAAATTAGTATATATGTACCGTGATTTCATCCCATAATATTTGTCTTGATTCTTTATCCACCTTCTTCCAGGATAGAACCTTCAAACCTATGTGGTCACGAACCACATCTCCTAAAAAACTTGAAAACAGAGCTCTGTTTAATCCTGCTACCCTATTCAACGCATCGAAGGTTACCTTGTTGTTTACTTGATCAGGATGGCCATATAGACGGCGAAACTTAGATAGCCTGGTTATGCCCCTATTAGATAGTGGTCGATTTAATTGGTTGTCATTTTCTTCATCAGATGAATGATATTCCTCGTCCTCATAATGTATTGTGTTAACATCACCTTCATTATCTGCAAGCAAAATATCAGTATCAACGTTTTCAATCATTTCCATGACTCTTGATGAGCAACAATGTGTACAAGAAAATGATTCTGGGTTGGAGAGTAATGGTGATTGAAGATTTGATTTTTTGTGTTTTGGTTACAGTCTTTAGTTTAGGAGATAAAACAGGGTTTTTTCATGAATATGGGCTCTTATTTTTGTTAACTGCCATATAATTAGGTGATTTAAAAATTTTGGCTCCAAATTCTTTTCAATTATTTTCAAAAAATTTTGCTTATACCTTTTCTCCAAGATCATGACTTTGAGTCAGGCGGCTTCTTTCAGAAAACCGAGGAGAGTGATGATGATATATACTCCACCTCAGTCCAATATATATTGTCCTTATTTTACCTTTTTTAAGTCTTTCTTTTACATAATTTTACCTTAATTTTTATTTCTTGTGTTATATAATACTTTATGAGAAATAGATGAATGGATTGTGTTTTAAATGTATTTTCATTAGTATAATTTTCATCAAGTATTATACAACACAAATAAAAATATTTAAGGTCAAGGTTATAAAAAAAAGACTTAAAAAGTCAAACATGGACAATAATTTTGTTAGAAACGGCAAACTAAGTCCTCCTTCCTTTAAACTATGACTATAAATTAGCGGTATTGATCGGTTCGGTTATCGGGTTGTTCGATTAGTTCGGTTTCATTAAATCGGTTATATTTTTATTCGGGTCATTAAACACAAAAACGTGTAAAAACAAACAAAAATGGCTAATAACGGATGGAAACGGACTAAACGTGTAAATCGGGTTGTTGGATTAGTTCGGTTTCATTAAATCGGTTAAATTTTTATTCAGGTGATTAAACACAAAAACGTGTAAAAGTTCAACTACTCAACTTGAAGGGTAAGTATGGAGCTTCTGATAAGTTCTTTACTGAATTACTAGGATTGATAAAAAAATGCTACCTGCTGGTAACGAAATGGTTGAAAAAACTTATCAGGCCAAAAAACTATTGAGAATGATGGGATCAGGATACGAAAAGATACATGTATGTAGCAACAACTGCATTCTTTACTGGAAGACTAACAAGGAGTTGACTGTTTGTCCAACTTGTGGGATATCAAGATGGAAGGTGGATAATAAGACACGTAAAGTGTATGAAAACATTCCGGCAAAGGTAATGTGGTACTTTCCAATTATACCAAGACTGCAACGACTCTTTAAGTTAGAGAGTATTTCAGAAGATCTAAGATGGCACGCAACAAGGAGGGTAACAGATGGTGTTTTACGTCACCCTGCAGCTTCACAAGCATGGTGTACCATAGATGAAAAATTCCCCCACTTTGCTGAAGATCCGAGAAATCTACGGCTAGGAATATCGGCTGATGGGGTTGACGTCAACTCAGGAACTAGGCATCACAGTATATGGCCAGTTTTATCTGTCATATACAACCTTCCTCCATGGTTGTGTATGAAAAGAAAGTTTATCATGCTTTCGGTATTTATATCGGGATACCCAGGAAATGATATCGATGTATTTTTAGAACCATTGGTTAATGATCTGCATAACTTATTTGAGGACGGGGTTGATACATATGATGCTTTTACAAAAGAAAAGTTTAAATTGCGTGCCGCTGTGTTATGGACGATAAATGATTACCTTGCACTTGGTACATTATGTGGCTGCCCATACAGTGGATTCAAAGGTTGTGTAGTATGTGGGAAAGATACACACTGTGTTAGACTTTCTGCCTCATCCAAGCAAAGTTATGCTGGACACAGACGATATCTACCATACAACCATGCGTTCAGAAGGCAAACGACGGCGTTTAATGGACAGGAAGAATTTCAGCATGCTCCAACTCCATTGACTGGGGAACAAATATACAACGAGGTACAACTAATTGAAAATAAATGGGGAAAAGGCAAACGAACAAACAATAACACCTCGAATAACCAAGAAGATACGAGAGGCAGAGGTGGGAAGATTACAAAGCAAAAAAGGAAAACAACAGAAGCAGAGGGTAGTGCAAGCCAAGTATGTTAGGAATACGTTTTTTCCTATAGAAGATTCGGTCACCCCAAGTATGTTAAAGCATTGTATAGCTCGTAGTATTTTATATAATAGTTAATACGTAGTTTAGTTTAGTTTAGTTAATATTCGTGGTGTCGGGTCGGGTCTTTTACCCTATGTCAGCCCGCTCCACAGCCTAGTAGAGGCATTCATCCATCATGTACTATAAATAGCCCTTCCCACACAAGGGAAGGGTTGGACCTTTCATTAGTTATACATTTCACTTGTTCTTTCTCTCTCTAAAAGGCTCCCACTTTCTCTCTCTAACTAATCTCTAGATTTCTTATATTATTCGATCCATTAACCTCAAGAACCACACGAGTTATGTATTAGTGTATCCTACAATTGGTATCAAGAGCCATGGTTTCATCTTAGGGCCTTGGATTCACGGATTTTTGGTTGGTTTTTGTGGTTATACTTGGTTAGAATAGTTTTTCTTGAAAAACACCTTGGTTTGATCTTTGTAGTGTTAAAGGATGTGTTTTGGTTGTACTTTTATGCTTAGGAGTGTTGTAGTTACATAGTTTTTGAATTGGAATAGTCATATCAGTCGTTGGTTTGGTGGTGTGAAAGATTTTGTAAAAGTTTCTACCTAGCGATTAAGTCTTCTGCTTAGTTTCTTGGTAGCGATTAATTACAGTTGGCCAGCAATTAAATCGCAGCGATTAAGTACAGTTGGATAGCGACTAGTTTGGATTGTAGTAGACAGTGATTAACTAATTCCAGCGATTAGCTGGTTTTAGCGATTACTTTTCGTAGCGACTATCTCTCACCAGCGATTAAACTCTGTCTGCGTTTAACTAAATCCAGCGATTAGCTTTTTAGCGATTAACTGGTTTAGCGATTACCTTGGGTCAGTGATTAACTCTTGGATCAGCGATTAAGTTTGGGCCAGCGTTTAACTTTGGATAGCGATTAAGTGTGATTCAGCGATTAACTTTTGGACTTGTGGTTTTTTTTTTATTTTTTTTTTATTATACAGCGTCTAATCTTCAATTAACGTATGAAACCCTAAACGATTAGGGTTTTAAAAAACGAAGCATAATCTGACAGTTACATGTTGTAGTGGCACCAAAGATGATGAATTAATTATCTTCAAATAAACATGTAGCAACGGACAAAATAATCGGATCCAACCCAAAAAACTTAAGCAATTGTGTTTGACCACCGACCCACTAGGACATTAAAGTAATAGATTAAATTAATGACAGGTGGAACGATTATAGAACTACAAAGTTTAAGGATGCGTTTAAGGTGAGGGATTGGATCGCCGTTTTCGCCTTTCTGGTGTATCTTATTTTATGCTGGTTTTGGTTTGGTGGTCTTGTTGGGTGTAGCTAGTTGTCATTTATGGCCTGCCATAAATGATTTAGTGGTTGTGTCAAGCGCTTGCTTGCTGTTAATGTGGTACTTCAGCCACATTCCATTGTACTTAAACGTTTTTTTGGAGTAATATATTTTACCGGGTGGAATGCCCTTTACCCAAAAAAAAATAAAGCACTCGACTATTAAGGGAAGAAACAAGAACACGTAACACTGATACACTGTTATATGTTGTAAAATATGTTTATGTGCATGTAGTTTTTAGTCTTGTCAATATCAATATTTTAGCACTTCTTTCTTTTCATTTAGGGTGTGTTTGTTAAAAGTAGCAATAAGCAGTAGCTGTGAGTTGTGAGTAATAGTCACAGCTTACTGCTCACCGCTATTTAAAAAACATTAAAAATTTGCTTTCCAAAAAATTAACCAAAGCTCACCGCTCTTTTTCAAACGATTACTAAAATTTAAAATGTTCATTATTCACCGCTCACCGTTCTCAAAAAGCTCCACACCTCTTCACGCCAAACAAAACCTCATTCAAAAAGAAACATCTAAGAGGACCTCCAATGAGGTTTATCAAGAAGGTTTATGAGCAGGAACTGCACCGCAAACCGAAAAAAACCAACGTGTGGTTCTTGAAATAAAAAAACCGCATTTTGTATTGCGGTTTTCGCACCGAAATAACCGCATCGAACCACTCTGTCATATTCAATTTTTTTTTCCCAAAATAAACCCACTAAATTTCATAATTTTGTATGATAAAATGATTTTATTCATACTTTCATAATTTGTTATTTCAAACACATTTTACTATTAATTATTGTCTGAGTTTTTAGGTCATATAACTTTCACTTTTTTTTTTTTTTTTTTTTTTTTTTTCAATTTATCATCGAAGTTTTTAAAATTCTTTATCTAATTTGACAATTACTATCGTAGAAATTTATAATTTCATACTAATACGCAACATTTGATATATATGTTTCAACCCATTATGTAATCTTATGATATATTTATTCTATAATAAATATATACAAACAAATATAGTTTGAAAAAAAAAAACTTTAAAAAACGAAAACCCGCAAAAATCAGACAGCAAAAACCGTAAAAGGTGAATACGCAAAACTGTGCAGTTGTAGATTTTCATTTTTGAAAATCCACAATTCCGGATGCGATTTGGTTGTTACCAAAAACTGCACCGTACCATGCTCACCCCAAAGGTTTATAGTGATGTGTCACCAAACCTATAAAATTTTTTGTTGCACACACTGGTTTATAAAGGTTTATAGAGAAAGTTTAAAGTTGGTTCATGGGTGTTAGGAATACGTTTTTTTCTTATAGAAGATTCGGTCACCCCAAGTACTTTGAAGCATTGTATAGCTCGTAGTATTTAATATAGTAGTTAATACGTAGCTTAGTTGTAGTTAGTATTCGTGGTGCCGGGTCCGGTCTTTTACCCTCTGTCAGCCCGCTTCACAGCCTATTAGAGGCATTCATCCATTGTAAGTATAAATACCTTCTCCCACCAAGGGAGAAGGTTGGACCTTTCATTAGTAATTTTATTTCTCTTGTTCTTTCTCTCTCTAAAAGGCTCCCACTTTCTCTCTCGAACTAATCTCTAGATTTTTACTTATTCAATCCATAAAACCACATGAACCAAACGTGTATAATGATTTAGTGTGTCCTACAATTGGTATCAAGAGCCTAGGTTTCATCTTAGGGCCTTGGATTCACGGATTTTGGTTGGTTTTTGTGGTTGTATTTGGTTAGAATAGTTTTCTTGAATAACACCTTGGTTTGATCTTTGTAGTGTTAAATGATGTGTTATGGGTGTACTTTCGTGCTTAGGAGTGTTGTAGTTACATAGTTCTTGAGTTGGAATAGTCATATCATTCATTGGTTTGGTGGTGTGAAGGATTTTGTAAGGTTTTCTATCTAGCGATTAAGTCGACTGTTTGGTTTTTCTTGGTAGCGATTAAGTACATCTGGTCAGCGATTAAGTAGCAGCGATTAAGTTGGTATTGCTATTTTGGGACTACTGGACAAATCGCTAGACAGCGACTTGTTTGGACTGTTGTGGTTAGCGATTACTACGGGGTGTCTTGTAGTGTTTAGCGATTAACTAATTCCAGCGATTAGCTTTTTAGCGATTAACTGGTTTTAGCGATTACTTTTCCTAGTGATTATCTATCACCAGCGATTAAACTCTGTCTGCGTTTAACTAAATCCAGCGATTAGCTTTTTAGCGATTGGTTGTGTTTAGCGATTACTTTGGGTCAGCGATTAACTTTGGGGTCAGCGATTAAGTTTGGGCCAGCGATTATCTTTGGATAGCGATTAAGTGTGATTTCAGCGATTAACTTTTGGACTTGTGGTGTTTTTCTTTTTCTTTCTTTTTTTTTTATTTTTTATTTATTTTTTTTTTGGGATTTGCTAAGTTTGAGATTACTTTAATTAGTTGACTACTTTTGCTTTGGGAAACGTTGTAACTTAAGTCGTTTCGATTAATTTGAGTGTGGTTTGACGTTGTAAGTTATTACTTATGGCTTGACTTATCACAATCGAATAGATTGTTACTTGATTTGTCTCAACTTGATTCCTAGCACAAAGTGTGACCTATTTAAGTTCTCATTCTAAGTTTTTATTGCATACTTCATCTTTCGGTTTTCTCTGTTGACTTTAGTAAAATCCCGGGAAATAATCTATTTTTCGGTTTAAGTCACAAGTTGTAAAACCCCGTTAAAGACGACACCATGACTACTACGGCTTCAAATAATAATATGCAATCAGCTATATCTGATACCCAACTGATCAATGAACAAAACATGTCAACTGACTCAGATGATGTCATTTCTGATATTCTCAAGCTGTACGAAGTGGCCAATGAACAGAAGACTCTAAATACTTCTTCTCGACTGTATCTGGCAGAATCTGACACAGATAGGATTGTATCTGAGTACTCTGAATCAGAGCCACAATCACCACAACAAGTACTTCACAAAGCAACAGAAAGCTGCACAGAATGTTTTCGACTACTACACTCTCACCTCTCGGTACTGCTAGAGGGAACTGGATTCAAAATGGGATTCAAACGAGCATTTGCAACACTATTTGGTCAAGAAGTTCAGAATTTCACAGACACAATGATCCTTAACCTAGATCAGCTTCAGCAACAACTTGAACACGGAGTGTTTTCTGAAACTGGATCCATAGCAGCTCTTGGTGTAATCAACAGACAATTCCAGGTGTTTATTGATTCCAAATTCAATATGGACTACGACTACGATAGTCAGATGACGAAACAGTGCTTTGCTGATCACACGGGGATCGAGGTTGACATGTTCAGAATCACATTATTACAACTCATTGGTAATGTTGAAGAATACATCATACATAGAGCAACTCACAACCTGGAGCATGATTCCGAGGTAAAAACGTGTCCGGTGCAATCATGTGAAAGTATTGGTGATTCGGGTACAACATTGAATGATGGGTCAGGTGTCACAATATGCAAAGGATCAGAGACTGAAGAGTCAGACACTACCAACCGTTCAGGGATTATTTTCACATGTGACATTGATGCAGATATCGATCCAGTAAACGAACAAGTGTCATGTGTTGAGGTACCGCTAACTGTACATCATAATATGTTTTCTAATAAACGACTACATACTGATCAAGATACGCCCACTTATGACACATATTGGTTGGAAAAGTCTGACAACCAAGTCACTTCTGATTCAACAAATATGAATCATAAAGGGGAAGAAAATGATCAGGATGTGGTTCGTAATGATGAGTCAAGTTCTTGGTTCACAGCTGGGCCTTTTAAATCTAATGAGGTGGTTGATAAAGAGATTTTTAATGAACTTTCAAAGAAGTTTTCACAACTTGAAAAACATTGCATTTCACTTGAAATTGCAATGCAACAGAAGGAAGAAAACTTTCAAACTAACCAACCGTGTAAAGATCCGGAACTTCCCGATTTCCATGAATATTTTATGATTAATGATTTGAAAGCCCAGTTAGACGTCAAAAACTTGACAATCAACAACCTGAAAAACCATATTATTGAACTAAAAGCTAAACATGAGAACAACATCATAACTGCTAGAAACTCTGAACTGAAACTAAAAGTGGCTGAATTACTTATGGAAAATGAGTCTCTGAAAATGAATTGCAAAAATCTGGATGAATCAATCAAAGAAACGAGAACTAAGACAATTGAACAAACAACTTTTTTGATTGCCAAAAATGATGATTTCAAAGCTCAAATTCAAAAATTGGGATTCACAGTCACTGCTTTAAAAAACGAGCTGAGAAAAACCACTGGAAATTGTGCAACCCTTAAGTTTGCAAAACCATCAATCTTGGGAAAACCAGTGCTTCATTTAAAGAGAAACCAACCAGCGGTTAGACAACCGAATGCTTTTTAATCTGAACGTCCAAAAGCACCAAAAACTCGGTTTGCCTCCCAAGTTGATGAGAAACGAGTTTTGATCAAACCCGACTCTTCACAACATAAACCCAATGAAAAGCGTGTCACAACTCATTTTAAGTCTCATGCTTACGTGCAAGATGGTCGAAATGTTTTCACACCTAATGGTTACCCCCAATCTACTAAGGTCAGAAACAAATACAAAAGTACAGTGCCCGTTAAACATAGTCAAAGGAGAGTTGGAAACAAACCTTCTCACCCTAAGAATAACATAGTACATAAGAAACCTTATATGAGTATATCCTTCCTGAGGTGGGTACCTACGGGGAGAATTTTCATGATGAATGGTCTCAAGTGGTCATGTGTTTGTAAACCCATATCAAACGACAAGAAACTCCTTGAGAATATCAAATGTGCGGGTCACCATCAGCAATGTGCTAATTCTTCTGCTGGACATGTCACCAAGAGAGCCCAGATATGGCGAACAAAGGCCCAGATATCTCCTAACTTAGGAGATCATATTTCTCCCTGATGTAGACTGTCCAGGACTCCTGATTACTGCTTATCAGGACTCGGGTTTCACCAGTGTTTATTCTTCTCGTATCCTTGGGCATATAGCAATCTTTACTAAGTATATATGTAGCCTATTTTTTTCTTTCATTCTCTCTTACTGTTGAATAAGGTAGTTTCACTTAAGTACAATAATTTGTGTCTTTATCTTATCATTAATTCATATGGTAAATCTGCTCTACTCGGATTACTTTACATCCGGGGTCAATCTGACATCATGAGTGACATCTCTTTTCTTCTTTTTTTCAATCAATGATCTCAGATTTTGTATCTGATCATTGCTTGAGGGGGAGAAGTGATCGTTATTGGGTTATATGTTGTCATTCTGTGTGGTGCTACATGTTAAAATGTTCTGCCCCGTGATTTGAGTATTCTTGTGGTAGCTTGGGTTCGTTGTTTAAATTTTTAAGTGTTACTTGATGTTATGTGGCTGTTTAGTAAGTTGAAGGGCTAGGTTTGCATAGGTATAAAAGATACTTGTAGCAAGTAAGTACAAGGACCTTTTCTGCCATTAAGTGATTCTGGTAGCGATTATCTAGTACAAGGACCTATTTTGCAATTTTGTGATAGTTGAGTGAGCCCCCTTAAAAGGAATAGTGATTAACTCATTTCTCACTTTTTCAAAAATATCTAATCGCTCATCTCTCTCCTTTCTCTCTCAAACTAATCGCTGCCTTTCCAATCGAACATTTTTATTCAAGATTTCCTAGGTTTGTTTATCATGTTCTGTCATGATCTATCAATATTTTTATCTGCATACCTAGGAGTCTACCTAACGAACTTTTATGTGATATTCTTGGTTTAGGTGTTGATCTCCCTCGGTTCTTGCTGCACATTTGGTTAGTGTAGTTGTAATTGTTACATGTTCTTGTTACGTGTTTTCATTCGACTCTAATCCTTCATCTTATATTTGAGCATGTTAGATATTGTAGGGATTAGGCTAGTTTGTTCTTGATTGCGTTTAAGTGGATTTTGGGGTTTTTTCTGCTCTCGGTTGTATTGGGTATTCTTGTTAGCGTTTAGGAATGTTAAGTATCTTAGACCATCGATTAGTATTCTTGATAGCGTTTAAATGAGGGTCGTTTGTTAAAAGCTGCTATGATGATCATATTGCCTTGGTGATTATGTGTTTGAGTGTATTGTTTTAGTATTGTTTGGATTTTATTCATTGTTGTTTGAGGTTTTGGTGAGAATGTAGATTGATTATGTGCATGATTCTAGTTCGTGAGTGTTGCGTATGCTGTGTTCTTGATAGCGACTAAGTAATTTCTTGATAGCGATTAAGTTTTGGGGCATTTCTTATTAGCGATTAACTCAGACTGCATTTTTTCCCCTTCAACGTTTAACTCTATTAAGCGATTAACTTTTATTGCGATTAAAATGGTCTGTGTTTAAACCTGATTGCGTTTAACTTTACTAGCGATTAACTCTGTTAAGCGTTTAACTATGTTAGCGTTTAACTCTGTTAGCGATTAACTCCGTTAGCGTTTAACTCAGTTAGCGATTAACTCAGTTAGCGATTAACTCAGTTAGCGATTAACTCAGTTAGCGATTAACTCAGGTAGCGTTTAACTTTGCTAATCTCTAGTATGGTTTGCATTTTTCTCTAATTACCTTTAACTTTTATGTTGAAACTAAGACCTTGATAGATCTTTGAGCACTCGTGAATCGTTAGCAATGTCTATGTAATCACAAACACACTAATAGAAAGTCTCCAATACTTGTATTCTAAAGCGGAAACAAACACAAGTAATAACACAGAATACTAAGAACTCTTTGATCCTCTATGGATCTTTTATAAAAACTAAAACTTGTTTTTCAAACTCGTACATAAAATATAATAAGATGTTCCTTTTATAGACAAGGAACCCTAACCCTAAACCGTTTCACAAGAAACGTATATTCTATAAACTATATAAGATATGCATTATTTTCTCCTAATAAAACTCATGCATATGCTAACTAAATTACAAAATACGCGGTTTATCTATATCCGCAGAAACACACTACGCAGAAACTATTCTTCCGCAGAAAGTTATCTTCAGCAGATTCCAGCTCTTCAGCAGAATCCATCAGCAGAATTCTTACTTAGCATAATTCCCAACAATCCTCCCCTAATCTTGAATTTGACCTGGTTAAGTTCAAGATTCTTGATAGATCTTAACATTATCAAAATAAGAGGATTGAAATCGAACATCAGCAGCAAAGAATCAAAATATCCACATCTCTATGAGTGACCAAACTTTAAACGCCAGATCTTTGCAGCAACAAATGACATAATGTACATCAAAACTTATTAGTTTCATACTATTCTCATCACATCCAGGTGTGTTAACTCCTGTGAGAGGTGAATCATTGAAAATAATGGATTTGATGTCTCTTTACCAATAGCCATCACTACTGGAGTAGCCAAATGTTTAAGTTCGAAAACTATGGTACACTGATAACCATATGATTTTTAGTAAATCATCAACTATAAACGGATTTGAGTTGTCTTTACCTGTAGCCGTTTGCTCAGGACTAGTCAATTCTTAGGTTGAATAAATCACCTTTGGTGAATTGATTGCCAAATATGGTTATCCACAGCCTTTACCACAAGCCATATCCTTGTGGGCTAGTCAATTATTTGGAATCCAAAAGGAAAAATCCATGGTCAATTGAAAACCATTCAACTCTCAGCTGTGAAGCATGGGTGAGTTGAATACCCAATAGTTTTGAGCAAACTATTACAGCTATCAACAGATTTGTCATGTCTTTACCAAAGCTGTACCCTTTGGACTAGCCAACTTTTTGATGTAATAGTCAACATCATTGTAAGTTGATTACCATAACACAAATGTACAACAAAGTTAGGTTTTTGTTTTTTTTTTGTTTTTTTTAAGAATAATAAGAAAAACAAAACAAAGATACAACAAAATACCATCAAACAGCTCTATCTACCCTGATCCTGCTCTTGAACAATCTAATCAGAGATTCAGCAAACAATCTAGCATTCCCAACTGGATCAGGAGGTATCTCCAACTTGTGTAAAAGCATCTTCTCCATTAAAGGCACAGATAAAGGATAATCCTTATCAATGAACATTATTACCCTTATACCAGTGGTAGTCTCCAAGACATGAACATAAGGAAGAGGGTAAAATTTCCAACTTAAAACTTTCCACTTATGATTATTCTGCCAGACTGCATAACCAGTACCATTAGGAGAAGTAGAATCCATAAGTACCCTAAGATCACCCAAAAGATATAATACAGCAAATGTAGAAGTATGAGAAGCATAATAATTCATAACCAAATCATAGAGAGTCAGCAAGTCTTGATGATCCACTAGATGCAAAATTTCTTGCAGAAAGGTAAAAGATAGAGATGTTCCATCAAGCCTATAAATGGTATTAATCTGTCCATTAGAAGACAGTTCCCAGTTAACCAACACATCTCTAATACCCTCTGGCCAATCATCAGGAGATCCTTCTCTAATAAATGAAGATTCATCAGCATCTAGATCCACTTCCCTATGCATAGAAGAAGATGAGATTTTCATCCTTGCCATTCTTTTAGCCCTTCTACCAGGAATATATATAGAATGATGAGAAGAAGGTTCAGTAGCATAGACATCTGCTGACTCAGGTGTTTCCACTGAAGTATTAACTAATGGAACATCAGCAGATACTTCAGCAGCTACATTATCATCCATCTGTATCCTAATTTGTGCATCCCTAGCAGCAGCAAGCTCAACTTCTTTTACTTTGATCTCATGAATTCTTGCCAAATTAGCTTGTTGATCATCATGCAAGAGTTTTGCAGCTTCTTCACCTAATCTATCCTCCTCCATTTGTCTTCTGGTTCTCTTCTTAGAAGGAATATCTTCTTCTACAACCTTTGCTTTACCTTTGTCAAGAACAGATGAAGCAACAACAGTAGTTGTATCAGCAGCAATGGAAACATCATTAGCAACTGGAGAAAAAGAGGCAGCAGATACAGTAGCAGCTTCAATTTCATCCTGCTTGAATGTCTGAGAAGAGGATTCTTTACCAATGGAAGACAGAGTAGCTGCAAGTTTAGGAGCAAGAAGGCCATCATGATGCAATCTAGTTCTGATTCGATTATAATGAAAGATTAATTGTTCATCTGAGAATGACCAGACTTGCTTCTTAGTCCAAGTATGATTATACAGGGCACTACTCTGATTCTTCACAACTTCCCTCATCATATTTCTTTGCTGTGCTTGGGTAAGAGGTTTATCTCTCTTTGCTTTGGCAATTTGTGCAACTGTTTCTTTCCTTCTCTGTTTCATAAATGCAACCATTCGAGGAGCATAATCATCTTCATCCACATCATCTCCAAGAATTTCCTTAGCTAGACCAGAAGTAGAAAGCACTTGCCTTCCAATTTGCATCCAGTCAGATTCATCAAAGTTTGGAATAGCTGCATCCAATTCTCTTTGCCTTGCAACAGGCAGAGTAGAAACATATTTCCTTTCAGCAGATCGAAATTCAGAATCAAACTTGGGTTGTAATTCCTTAGCCAACTCTACACTCTTCTTCTTATCTGCACATTCCTTTCAAATCTTTTCTTGCTCAAGTCTGTCAATTGTGGAGACAGGATCATCATCACAAATGACTAACTCCTCCAGAGAATCAGCAGATACATCTTGAATACCTGAAGCAATAGGAGTATCAGCAGACCTTCTTGTATCAGTGTCTTCATGAGATGTTTGTGCTGGAATGGATGGATCAGTGTCTTCATTAGCAGTAAAAGGAGTTTCCACTGATGTGTGAGCCTTAACAACAACATTCTCAGCATCAAGAGACTCATCAGCATTTTCCTTGNAACTCCTCCAGAGAATCAGCAGATACATCTTGAATACCTGAAGCAATAGGAGTATCAGCAGACCTTCTTGTATCAGTGTCTTCATGAGATGTTTGTGCTGGAATGGATGGATCAGTGTCTTCATTAGCAGTAAAAGGAGTTTCCACTGATGTGTGAGCCTTAACAACAACATTCTCAGCATCAAGAGACTCATCAGCATTTTCCTTGGGAGCATCACCAACATGTGACACCTTGCTCAAATACTGTCTCCTCCTTTTTCTTTTAAACTGAATAGTCTCCTTTTGCTTTGAAGATTCAACAGCTTTAGGAGAAGAAATGTTAGCCTGTTGAGCCACTTCAGCCAAGAATCCAAGAAGATCCATTTGTCTCTCCTCTTGTTCTTCATCAGAGGCAATCACAAACTTTCTTTTCCTTTTCTGCCCAAGTTGTGCTTCTCACTCCTGAACCTTTCCTTTCAAAACCACAATTTCAGCACCAAGTGAAGATTTAGTGTCTGCAAGCTCTGTTTGAAGATCATCAACCATTTTGACATACCTGTTGAGCAAATCATATACAGAAGTGAGAGTAATAGGGTCCTCAGCTCTACCAGCAGATTGCTCAGTGGTAATGGGATCATCATTGGGCCTTTTAGGAGAAATAGGCTCAAAAGTAGGAATACTTTCATTAATAGGCTCTCTTTCAGGACTAGGTGTGGGCAGTCTAGTAATCTCAGGTTCAAAAGGTAAAGGTACTTGTGTACCAAGAGACTAAAGGGTCTCTTCAACCTCAAGAACTTGCTCATCAGGAGCAATAGAAATAGGTGGTGTGTGAGGCCTGGGTGAATTAGGAGATGGTGGAGGCTGGTCAGGAGAAGCATTTGATGCTTCAGCAGTAATGGAAGGACCCTCATCAGTGGCAACTGATGGATTACCATCAGCAGCAACACTGGGAGATGATGGATTTCCATCATCAGCAAGATGTGGAAAGGGTAGAGCATCAACAACATTACCCTCACCAGCATCATTATTGCCTTGTGGCAACATAGCTGGCAATAGAGGGTGAAATGCTCCTTCATAATTAGTTCTCATAGAAGCAAAAACTTTCTTTGTGAGTGCTCCTATGGGACAAAAGGTTCTCTCTTGGGTTGTTATGTCTAATATAATCTGTAAAAACCTAGGGTACATTAGAAACTTATGCTTTTTCCTTTGAATATTTTCAATCATATTATCAAAGATAAACTTAGAAAAATTATAAGTTAAACCCTTTGAAAGACATACTATACCACAACCCAATTGGGTAGAAAACTGATCCCATCCTCCTGACTTGTTGCTGATACACTCAAGCAATGTGTGCACCAAAAATCTCCACATAGGACAAAACTGATTCTTGTGCCACATGTCTGTTGCAGTACTTTGGTAGCCAACATCTCTTAAACCAACAAGTATTTCTTCAGTGTTGGTATGATAGACACCACCTTCATCATCTAAACGTAGCTGTGTCCTAATCAATGATTCAGTCACCACATACTCTGCCTCATCAATCGTTGCTACAATCTCTGTGTCAGACCTCTTAGTAGCAGTTGCCCAAAATTGTTTCACCAACGATTCATAGATCACATTTGGAGAATGTGTTAGAGCATAATGAATCTTGGAACTTTGCAAAAACTCTACCATTGGATCATATTGCTCATGGCCTTTTGTCTTAGTCAGAAAAGCAACCTTGTTATGATCTTTCTTGAATTGAAGAGATGCCATGTGAAGATTTTGTGAGGAGAGGTTACGACTTAATCAATTTGGAAATGGGTTTAAATTGTTTGATAAGGGAATGAGTTATTTTGGGCAAAGTGATTCGAATTAGGTTATAAAAGGAAGTTACCCAATCATGGCCAAGAATATCGGAACAATTTGTTGACCATATCTGACGTGTAAAATAACTTCATCAACTTTCAAAATCAAACCTTCAGCAGAATCAATGGTCAATCTGCTGATCAATAGTCAATCAGCAGAATCAATGCAAGTGTAAAAATATCGTAAGTAAATATCTTGAGTTTTACTGTGCCACCGAACTCGCATTAATTACCATCAATCCTTGACTTTGCCTATAAAATATCCCCAAATCACTCGATATAGTTATCAATTATCCCCAATTATCAACAAACCCTAATTTCTCAATAACCTCACAATTGCCATCCCAAAAATTCTCCAAATATGAATCCTATTGAGATATCTTCCGATTCATCATCGTCTTCTGAGAGCAATGGGTGGGGAAATTATTATCCACCCGGATGCCCTAAGAAATCATGGCAAACCAAAGAAGAGGCTCGCAAAAAGAGGCATGACCTCAATGCTCCTTTACATTTAAACTCTGATGAGGAATCTTCTGAGGATGAAGACCCATCTTTCATTCCTCCTCATACTCCCAAAAGAACTCAGTTACCACCCTCTTCTTCGTCCATCCAATTGGCTTCTTCTTGCTCTCGAACAAGGACCAGAAGGGCCAATCCATCTTTACATCCCTTTTCATCACCATGGTCAAGGAAGTCTAACCCTCCACTTCCAAAATCACGGGAAGTAGTGATTGGTCTTCCTGCTCCAGGATCTGGTGCTACATACCATGGACGCAAGGGAAAAGGCAAGAAGACAGAGATGATGGAAAAGGGAAAAGGGAAAATGGAGTAGAAGATTGTGTGATGTTGTCAGAGACTAAATTTAAGTAGTATGATGTTGCCAGGGACCAAACATAGGTTCTTGAGCATCATCAACGTTTTCATCAATCCATCCTTCCATTTTTCACCTTCAGCTTCTTCATCGTACTGGACATGCATATCCACCAG
>LBNU01025601.1:61619-74660 GCA_014162995.1 Artemisia annua | reverse complement strand
AAAGTTTAAAAAAAATCAGTGAAAAAAAATGTGAAAACTTAAAATGTCTAATGTTACTATTGGTAGATAACTCATATGCACTATAAGTACTATAATTAAATCTACAGTTTACTTTGCATTCTATGCATCTAGTTACAACATTTTTAGATAATATTGTAACATTGCATTTGTAATTGAATAATAAATCATGAGCACAAAACGTTGTTAAACATCTAATACCAGGGAAAGTTAAAAGTTGTCCTAGGGTTACCAATATCATTAAGGGAATAGGTTTGGTTTGTAAAATCAATTAGGAAAGAATAAAGGCTTGAAAAAGAAATATTAATGTAGAAAACTTATAATATGAATGCTTGTGAAATACCAAATTAATAGATGAGTTGAAAGCAAAGGAAGTAGTGCTTGGATATAATATGAATGCATGTGTAAAGTAAGTCACATCATTTTAGATGAGTAGAAGTTAAAGATAATATACTTCTCTGTTTCAAAAACACGAACCACCATGCCAAACATACTGCTTGGATATAAATTCTAGTCTCTAATCCTAACTACCCATAAGAGAGCTGCAAGGGTAAGCAGGCGTGATATATTTAATCTTTTTGCCGAATGGCATAGCCATATATTGCACCGCACCCATAGCCATGTTTTTGGGACGAAAGTGATTAGGTTGGTGAGCGCCATTATTATTATTATTATTATTATTATTATTATTATTATTATTATTATTATTATTATTATTATTATTATTATTATTATTATTTAAAGAGAGATTGAGATAACAACCAGTTCTCAACAAGATATCAATTACTTCGATGTTAGATGAAGTATTAACTGGGTTGACTGGAAGTAGTCATACCGACTTTCTAGCGTCTGATTGTTGATGAATTACATGGGTAGAATACTTGGCGGCTTTTCGGTATAGCAACACAATATGGCTATTCCGTATCATGACCCTCGAATCAATCTCATGCACTTATACGTTATACACACGAGTCTTTTCAACATTTTGGAAATGACATCAAAACAAGAGCCACTCCTCAATACATTATCCCAGCAAATTCGTGACATTACGCCTTTGGTCTGAGACATGCTTCTCACTTGCCAGAGATTTTACATAGGCGTAAATGGAGCAAATGTTATGTAGATACTTAAAGGATGGGAGATATTAGCTAATATATGTTGCTGTATTGCTAGAAAATTACTACGTGAGTGATAATAGTAGACAAGAAAGTGCAATTTGAGCTAGCATGATCTAATCTTCTTGAGACAAGGAACAACACAAGAGACGAGTGTAAATTGCTATGTATAAGAGAAACGAAAGAAAGCATGGAGGTTACATATGCAGCTTTGGTATAATGCGCTATAGAATAGCTGGATACGCAACGAGAGCCATCGCTATAAACCAACGTGCCATAATTTCGCAATGCTGCTCTTTCTTGATGATGATGATGAAGATACCCTTGATATTTTTCAATTTTGTGAGGTTTCATCAAGTTCATCATCGCAATTTCCATCCATGGAAAATCAAGGGGAGAAAAGACATATGTTGGAATTACTAGCAGAAGAACAAACGAAATTGATAAATTCCATGTGTGCTAGTTTTCTTATCTCCCTCCATCTGCCTTTATCAACACCCGAAGTTCACAACTCACTCTCCGACAGTGGGGGGACGAGCCCCATCTACACTATTCCTGAAAAGGAATCGGACGAATTCATAAGTCTAGTGTTGAGAACTGTCCCAATGCCCAAAGAAGAGTCACAGGGAACTTTTGATCATATGTGGTGATTTACCTTCCGCCTCTTGAGTGTCCAAAAGATCAATTTGAGACTATATGCTTCTCAGATAATTCGCACATACGAGTATATGAAGCATATGGTTTTCTTTGTAAAAACAATGCTTATAATGGAGACATTCGTACGACATTACGTTGAGATGGCAGTAAATCCACTAAAAATCTGATCAATTTTTATAACCGATCAAGTTCTGAATGCAAATATCACATCTTCTCTGAAATGGAAGTAAGTCGCCTAGACTTGTAACATAGAGCTTCACAATACATTCGCCACTTATCACAAATCAAAGGCGCATACCCAAAAGTTAACAGTTGATGAGGTGATACCATTATAGATTGTCAGATAAAAGCTGATCTGAGGAGAGATCGAAAGTCTCTTATATCATGATCCGTCACTCACTTCTTATCCCAAACAGTTCCACAAGAGAATGTTAATCACTTGTTCCCGAAGCATTCAAAACAACTTTACCAATCCTCTGTTTGGAATTCCGAATCTGAATTCACTTTGATCTCTGATAACAATCTTTGTACATCCAGATCGAGGATAGTTAATGTGTCCTCAGTGGAACAAGAGTTCACAAGATTTACATCATTGATACGGGTAGTAATAGATATGTCATATTCAACAACCCGTCCTAAAAAGAAGTTTGCTACGTGAACAATGGACCATCAACCATGTGTTTGTTTGTCATGAAAGTCGATTAAATAGGTGATCAAAGCCTATTGGATTTTACAGATTCCAAAGAGAAATAAAAACATCATATACAAAAGAAAAAAGAGGAAGTACGTATCATATACCGTCTGAACTGCACACTCATCAGACTCGTACAGACCTTAAGTTTGGTTAACAATTGACTCCTCCGGAGCTTATTAGATAAGACCCGGGAGGCATACGCTATTGTCCTATTGAATATCTATTAAGAGAAAGAATGATAGCAAATATTCGCGACCGCTGGCAATCGCTGAATGCACCACATCTCGGGATGTTCTTTCTTCAACGAACAAATGTGTCTTTTAACAACGTCAAGATTAGATGGCAACCACAATATCGTAATGTGCCACCAATAAGCCTGCACTTGATCCTGATGGAAGCAATCCTCTCTTCTTTGATTTTTGTAGTGGTTGTCATGACTTTCTTCCTTTTCCTTCACCTATAGCAACAATTAACGGTGACACATGGTGTGTCACTACGTCTCGCATTTTCACTCATATTTAATGGGGGCGAGAGAGATAGTACGAACAGAATCTTTGATCCAGAGCATTTTTTTTTATACATTTAGATACGGTCCATCTATATCTTCCTTAGGCATGGATGCTCGGTATCACGTATATACCGAATTGCATGTTCGTTCTTGATCCATGCCGATGGTGAGAACTCTGTATATCACTGGTGGCTCAGATAGCCGATGGCGGTTGTCCATAACACATTCTCTCGAATGATAGTCCGATTGTGTAGCGATTATCTCGAGTGCTACTAGTGAGTAGTCCACTTCCCATGAAGTCCACATATATGGCTTCAGGAAGAGTCGAGATAGCAGAGCTCAAAATTCGACCCTGGTATATACAATATAGACAGCAATTTTGTGTCATGATTATTTGATTATCTCAAAGTCCGAGGTTTTCACCACTAATAAGGATGGGAGAGAAGTTCAGATGAATCTTGCCCACTCTTCGTAAATTGAGATTTCTACCGTGCGCTACACTTCAATTTTGAGTGTGTTGAACATTTATAACCTCGCATTATTTGGACTTATTCCTTGTAAGGGTATAATGTCAACACACTCACATTTTAAGTGTGCCAATCATTTTTGGAGTGTGCAAATCACCTCCCTAACAAATAGCATAAGACCACAAATTAGATGGTAATAATGATCCTTTCGGGGTTTATTTTATAAAAGCTTTATATACATTTATTGTTTGAGATGAAAGATATGGACATTTATCATCGTTGTTGAATCTTCTCAAAATTTTACTCCCTCAATCATTTATGATAGTAACAAACTGTGTGCTAACTCAGTAATTTATTATTAACTAGCTTATAGACCCCGTGGTAACCCACGGGTTTTTAGATGAGCTTGTTGCAAAAAGAACAATTAGTGTCTATACACACAAAGTAAGAAAAACCATAAAGTATAAACGATGAATGATTATTCGAAACGAATTATCGGGATATAAGTCATTGATAATATAGACAACAAATGCCTTGTAACTATAATATAATAAACGACCATCAAATGTCTTCAATCTTGGATAATGTATAGATGAACAAAAATCTTGACAATCTTGTTAAGGCAATGAGCAATTTGGTTGAGAACCTAATAAGTATAAGAAGAAGTGTAAGTACAAACATTTGTGGTGGTCCGATTAGTATATGTAAAAATAATAAAATAATAGAAATAAAAATTTAAAGAAATTAACATAATATCTATAACTTGGTCAGTATATATTGTTAAAAAAAAAAAAAAAAAACCTCATCATCATTTTAAAGGAAGTGATAGCTTCTATTTAAAGAAAACTTTAAATATCTAACTCACTTTTCAAATATGACTGTTCCCCACACTTGCCTCAATCTAACTTTTTACGTTCAAGGATTCGGCATACTAGCCGGGACTTTGAATATTGAGGACAGATAATTCAATTAAATAAGTGTGGGGGAGGGAATTCTGGCGAATTTGATCACATTTTTACCTTCTAGATGCCCTAATTCCCCATTTTGGCCAAATTTTTTTTTAGTGTGAGTGCTTTGCACTAACACCGACAAATGGGTTATCAGCTCCACCATGGTCTAACCCACATAAGGACTGGCTATCCCAGGAGCAGAACGCTCTTGGTAAAGATATATCAAATCCGTTTATGGCTTACAATTTGCCAAAATTGTATGGTAATCGACTCACCATATCTTTAATTAGTGAAGAGTTGGGTAGCCCCCGCAAGGTTATGGCTTGTGGTAAAGGCAATGGAAAACCATAATTGGTAATCAGCTCACGCAAAAGATAATAAGTTATATTATCTAAGAGTTGGCTAGTCAGAAGCAAACGGCTTTTGGTAAAGACAAATCAAATCCGTTGGAAGCTGGTGGTTTGCTCCAAAATCACTTGGTTATCGATGACCCAAGGAATAATCCACATACTGAAACATTTGGCTACCTCCAGAAGTGATGGCTTTTGGTAAAGAGACATCAATCCATTAAATTTTCAAAAAATGATTGCTAGGGACTAAGCAAATTACTTAGTGTGGGGGATTTGATATGTGTCTAATTACACATATCTATTACCTCATTTAACGGACCAAAACGACTAAAAACACCCAAAATGACCGTATAATGTTACAAATATCCTTGGAATGTGTTTTTGTGTATTTCAGGTACAAAAGGATTGAAAACGAGGCAAAAGTGGACAAAACCGAGCACAAAATTGGAAAGAGCACGAAATTACGAGACCAACGATTATTTTTGGAGCATCAAATTTGGAGCAAAAGTACGAGATTTCAAGCATTTATTGAAGATTATCGAAGCCCGAAAACAAAGAAGCTCAAAGATTATCCGCTAGAGCCCGATGACAATCCAAATGTGACTTATTACCAGTTGGACTCGGCCCGTTACCTGCTACTTTTATATCAAGAGAATGGATACTTGCAAGCCCATTTTCCTTCAAGATATACACTTAGATGTATGACACGTTGCATTTAGGGTCTCTATATTTGCTTTATATATGTTTCTTCAGCCGCAAAATGAATGTGTGGTTTTGTGACTAAAAAAACACACGCACCCTTGTGTGTGTAACTAGCCAATCACCAATCTTGAAACAATTTTCTTTTTCTTTGAATTAATTAGGAAAAGTTTAATAAGAGTATGTTTCTTTTAAATTGTTGTTTTTAGTGTACACAATATTTAATTTACGTAGCTTCTGAACATCAGTTTCAATTTTCTTTCTTTCTTATGATTCGTATTTTTGTGGGCTTTAGTTTTTTAGATTAGTATAAATTAGTTATAGTTGGTTTGAACTTTGATTTGTTTACATGATTTTGTCATCTAATCTTTACTTTTACTTTGTTTTAAAGTCACTAGTCATGCTTTGCTTAAATAAATTTAGTCAATAAATCATTAAATAGCTTTAATATTTGTTGCAGTGCTATCACTATTTTGAATAGATTTGTCTTACTCCAATCCTTGGGTCCTTATTTCTAATGTTTGAAATTACTCTTTATTTTGTTTGAAGTTACATTGTCAGTTTATAATTTATTTATTTCGAATGTTTATGACAGTTTAGTGTTGAATTAATAGACATAGTCTAAATTTCTTTTGAGCTTAAATCTTTTTAGTCTAGCGTCAGTTTCAAAATTTATATTTAATCACTTCCTTTCTTTATTATCAATTTTTTGCTAAGTCCTTTTATTTTGTTTTTAAAACATCTAATTTATCTAAAAGTTAGTATTGATCACAGTTGATACCAAATATGGATAAATTTAGTTACATTTTGGGTTAATGATAGAGCTTATGGATGATGGTTTGAAGCTTGTGATGGAATGGGTCTCATTTCGTCATCTTTATATTTTCGTCGCATTCGGTTATCTCTAATCCTATTATCTTTTTATTTTTAGTATGTTTATTATTATTGTCATGTTTAGCTTAGTAGTTATTATTGTTGCTTGTAGTGTAGTTTTAATTATGCTCGAGTAGAGTTTACATATGTTTGTTAAATGATGGTGATTTGTGAATTAAGTGTGGAAAACTTAGAAATTGTTAATCTTTGGTTTACTTAGATTGATTTAGTTGGTTGTTTTAACGGTCAAAAGCCGTTAGGATAATTGATTATTTTGATCTAATAATTTTTACCAAGAAAAATTAATTGTTTTCAATATAAACCAACGTTGTGTGAAAATAGTTTAATTTTGACGGGCATTAATTAAAAAGTGGTTTAAAATCGATAATTCGCACTTAATGATCTTTTCGCCACATTTGGCAAGCATATCTTTTTATATCTTATTCTTAGATTTAGTTTTACCTTTATTAATCGAGCCTACTTTTTAATAGTTAATTGCTTTTAATATTAGATTTGCGTAATTACTTAATTTTGCTTTACGTTATTGTTTTATATGCTTTATTTATTGCTTTCTAGTATAAATTCACTATTCCTCATTATATCTCTTCACTATTCACATCACTCGATCACGAACTTGAACCGTTTTACCATTTCACACCTCGTCGGGACTTAACGACCCGGGGATACACTATACTCACCGGAACGCGTGGTTTTGACTACTTTGACTATTTCTTGGTTAAAGTTGACTTTCTACCGCGATCAGTATTAAAGTACAATATCAATATCCTCTTGTTTTTAGTTTTGGGGCATTTACATATATCTCATATATACATCATTATTTACATATTTTCACAAACCTTGCTTTAATAACCTTGTAAATCATGCATTAAAAACTTGTATTTTGAGAAGTATATAAATATTGATGTGTACATGATGATATATATATAAATCTCCCCTTTAGTTTTTATGGGAAAAGTTTTACTAATCAATATATATCTTCTTATAACATCAGAATTTATCACAAAAAAAAGAAATATATATATATATATATATATATATATATATATATATATATATATATATATATAAGATAAAAAAATAAATAAAAAATAAAAAAGCTCACTCCCCCTTATAACACCAGATTTTTATGCCTTCGTGCATCCCTGAACTCCACAATTTTTTTTTTTCATTTTTTAAATAGCAACACATTTAGCTAAAATTTAACTTTCATTAATAAAAAGAATATATTAAGAATTTAGCCTAATACTATAGTTTTATAACTAAACTCAGATTAACCCACATTTAGCCCAATACTCTTAATAAACACTAACAATTTTTGGCCTATAAAGTTCAATCCATCCTCCACATAAAATGACATATAAGATAGCATTTTGGCATAATATTTTTTCTTATCTATAAACCCCCATCTTCATCAGTTACGCCCCTATCTTCAGTTGCCATTTCACACTCACCAACTAAACAAACAAAACAAGGGGGAAAAGTTTCACAAACCAGACACAAACGTTCGAAAAAGAGAAAGAAAAAAATTTTAAAAACGGGACCATTTGACGGGAAAAAGCGAGCCACAGTGCGCATTCACACCGTACGGTTGGTTTTCTGGGATCATTTCGTCTTTTACGACGGCGCATGACTCAAAAACGCGAGCCATGATGTGGAGCTTGCCGCATCGTGTAGCAACCCACTAAATCTCATCACTATCATTCCCATTACAAATACATATAGTTGGTTTTTTCACAAGTAAATTTTTGCTTTTTCATGCATATCATCACATAAGTGACTCTCTAGACCTACTCACGTTTCGATACAAGCTAAATATCTTTACCTACACACCCTATAAAATCCTGGTATGTCAAGCATAGGATTCCAACAACACCACACTAAGTAAATTACTAATCTAACACACTAAACTCATCACTAAATCCTAATCTAACACTAAATAAGCCCTAATTAGGTCTATGTGTTTACAAAACCCTGATTGCTTATCTAAACTAGTTTGAAAGTGTTCAAGGCTTATATATAAGATACCTTAGCTTCATTAGGATACATTAGCACCCTTAGACCCTAGTACCATCCGTTAGAGCTTAGGTACAAGTCTCTTAAGCACGAAACCATAACTAGGTTATAACTTCCCGGAAACTAGGTCAAACCTTCCCAAATCTTTCCCATAAGCTACCACCACTTAGTATAAACTTTTTATGACTTAGGATTAGTCACTAAACACTCATAGGACTCTGATCTAGGCACTAAACCTTAAGCTAAACCCTAATCACCCACTAACCAAGATTAGGCTATAACTAAACCCTAAACCTAAAACTTAGTACCCTAAGCACCTTTAGCACCTCAAGCACCCTACCTAGTAGCTTACACACGACCTTAGGCTTAACCTAGCACCCAGCTCCATCATCTCCTCGTCACCACCTTGTCCAAACCGACTCCACGACCTCCATAACCACTATAAACACCCCTAGGCCAACCTATAGCTTGTATTAGTCATCATGTAGCTTAGGATAGTCAGCTACTAGCTTGTCCTAGTCACCTCCCTCCCCCTCGACACCTCCTACTCCCATTACTTGGCCACCAAGCCCAACGAGGGTTATAAATACCCTCGTACCCTCTCCATTTCCAAACCACACCACCTCTCCTCTTCACCTCATATATTCTGGAGTTAGTAGTAGTTTAGGATCCTTAGAAACCTTAGGAGTCGAGCACTAGAAGACTTGAGGCCTTGTCGAGTTCATTTCCTATCGAGAAAACCCTAAACCCTCGCTAGCTTCACATTAGATCACGTAAGCCTTCATACTTGCTCCTATTAGTTTTAATTCAGACCTAGGATAGTTATAGGTTGCCTTAGATCACATAGAACCCCTTGCCTAAGCCTTGATCACTAGAACTAGCTCGTTAACTTTCTAAAACCCTAATTTGAGTCAAATTGCTATTTTTATACTATAAGCCCTTTTCATAAGCAATAAGCTAGTTTAGGTAACTTAGTTAAGCTTATATTAGTTAACCATAAATTAGGAAACCTTTTTGTTTCATAAAAATATAGTTTATATGGTAACTTTTTGAAAATACTAAGTTTAGAGACTATTTTTGACATTTCTTAGAAGTTATAAGTATAAAGACCCTTTTTGAAAAGTTATATAACCTTAGGATAAAAAGTTAGAAAGTTATAAACTTATAAGGACTAGTTTTGCAAAAGTTATAAAACAAATGGTATAAAGGGTAAACTTTGAAAACATATAAGTCCAAGGGTCATACATGTCATTTTCTCAAAATATAGAAGTATAGGGACTAAAAATGTGAAGTATAGATAGTTATAAACTTAAGTAATATAAGTATTATGAGTATAGGGTAAATTTAGTAAATATAATACTCCCTCCGTCCCATAATAAGTGTCCACTTTGAATTTTTTGAGTCTTTCTTGTTCAAGTTTGACCGTAAATGTTTTTATGTGTGTTATATAATACTTGATGAAAATTGTACCCAATGAAAATACATTTAAAACTCAATCCATTCATATATTTTTTTATCAAGTATCAAATAATACAAATATAAATATTTATGGTCAAAGTTTATTAATAAAGACTAAGAAAAGTCAAAGTGGATATTTATTATGGGACGGAGGTAGTAAACTAAAAGGAAATAAATTAAACTATTTTTATATATATAGCAAACCAATTTTAAAGTTAGAAGCATAACACAATACTAGAGAGCTTCATGTGAGGAGTACTATGTGGATATTTCGTTATGACGAGTCTGTTGGGTTTATGATTTAAAGTGCCCTGGCTCCTCAAACGATTATTGCATATACTTCTGAATTATGATGGCCCGAACGGTGTTATGTTATAACTAAAACTCTAATAACAATATAACTCAATAGTAAGGAACTTCGTGTGAGGAGTTATATACTTCTGAATTATGATGGCCCGAACGGTATTATGTTGGCAGCATAATACAATAGTAGGGAGCTTCATATGAGGAGTTATACTTCTGGATTACGATGGCCTGAACGGTGTTATATTAAATCTAAGAATCCTAAGATAAAATACTTAATAAACCTAAAACAAAACAACTAGAGCTTCACATACCTACATAACAATAATAGACCTCAAGATACGTGAGTAAGCAGCCTAGACCTTTAGTTACTTTGACATCAATCACATATCCTTAAGCCCAGGTGAGTTTTCATAGCCTCACACTTTTTAAAATGCTTTCTAAATGCTTTACAAACCGTGTGATGGGGATACATGCTACTTGCTTTTAAAACCGAATACAAGTCTTTTTCTTTGGTTGTTGCACGAGTGATACTATTTCTGCCACCATTACATAACTAAAATTCATGAGCCATAATCACTTGCGGGTTTTACGCAAGTGAACGCGGGTATAGTTGATAGATCTATATGAGTTTTTGACAACTCCCGTTCGTTTACCTCAGTCGGGTAACCGATAAGTACTATACTTGAAACCCTAAAGGATTAACTTTGGCAAGTTATCCTACTTGTCCCCTCATGGTTGGGTCTGCAGCCCCATGACCCGGACTGTCAATGCGGTTTCATGAGCTTAGTGCAACATACTCACTCTTGATAATTGTGCATGTATCACAATTATCACATACATACACTTTCCCAGATGGGTGTAACATCTGAACCCAGGGAACATGTATTCACCCACACCCTAAAACTATGACTCTCACTCAACACCTAGTGTTGACTTTTAAGCATGTATTCTAGGTAATAAAGCTCTGTGGAAATTATGGCATGGAGTGCTACAAAGCTTGTACGACTTTTCACTCAGTTATCATTCAAGTTTCAAAACAAACATAAACTTTGGGGACCTCCTTTTATAAAACTATGATGATTTTATTAAATGATAACTCATTCTATAAAAACGTCTCTTTTTGAGTCGTTTTCTATTACTGTAACTGTGATTCCATGAAGTAATACCCCAACTATAAATCCGCTGCGAAACATGAAAATGGGGGTGTTACAGATTGGTATCAGAGCTTCAGTTGTAGAGAACAAGGTCAAAACCTAAGCTACAACTATTTTTCCCGATATCTAAGAAAGTCCTTTGTGCCACTTCACTCCCCCAATGCCTATTCCCAAAGCTATATGAAGTACAATTAAGCGCGCAACACCAACCCGAGCAAAAAAAAAAAATAGAAAATAAATAAATAAATCTATCTATTTATATCTATACTATCTAATAAAACAGAGTTTTGTACAACTCTTTGAAGCAGCCCTCTAATTAATGGGAAGAGATCCTCTCAAATTATTTATAACTTGATTGATCAAGTTGGGCAATCATCAAATATTGGATCAAATCAAATGACTTAAATTAAAAGAACATGAGATGGTAGACGTAAGTGAAGGGCAACCAAAACAAAGACAAAAAGAAACACAAATGCAAGTTTTTTGTATTTAAAAGCTAAATGATATAGCTCTTATTCAATTGGAAATTTGGTTCATTTGGCTTTTTTATTATTTTCTTTTCAGGTTTAGAATTCATAACCTGTGAAAATATGATTTATAAGCATATCATTGCGGGGTAAGTTAAATTTATATTTACTGATGATTATTATGTATGAAGGTAATCCTTTCACTTGTCAATTGAAGGAACTTGGATCAATTCTATACATTGGGGCTCTAATTTGTTTTCTCTAATTTTATCGGCAGCTTATTTGATTTTATAATTACATCAATATGAACAACCATAACTTCAGTGAGTAATCGTTTAGTCCATTCTAAGAATAGTGAATTACGGAGTATTATGTATTTGATGAATATACTTCTCTATGTTAAATACAACATTTTGGCATGTTTAACTGTTTTTCTTCATTTGTTGTTGTCCATGTGAGCAGGAATTATGGAAGTATGTCTTTTTTATTGAGACGAGTGGATATGTCTTTTTTGTTGAGACGAGTGGACAAGTGAGGTATGTGCTACCATCCTCTATGTTAGTTAGTGGGTGTTAGTGACTGCGTTTTGGTAGTGTCTATCTGATTATATATGTTCTTTTATGTTATTATATGACACGTAGTTAAGTCGTTGCAATTTGACTTTGATTTTTCGGTCTTAAGGAACATAGGTTATCGTTATCCTTGGAGCTATGCCTTTGGTATGTAATTTTTGGTTTATTTTATTAGGGGCTATTTGGATTTGCATCTATAAATATGAGAAAAGTAAAACGGTGCAATGGAAGTGTCTATCTGCAAAAAAGGCTGTGGAATGGATCTGTTACAAATCTGTTGTTACAATACCAATTTCTAGAACACAGTAACAACCATAAGTGTCTATTGTATACCGTTATATAATGTTTATAATTACGTTCAAAATGTAATGCCAAACATCTATTTAGTACCATTATATAATGTTACAAAAAAAAAAAAAAAAAAAAAAAAAAAAAAAAAAAAACGATTAAAAATAAGCTTTTTAGAGCGTTACCTTAGTGCAATAACTGTAGTTGAGGCCACTTCAACTCAGGTCTACACCATCCACATTTTGGCAAGGTTTAATACATTCCAACTTCCCATTCGGGTTCATGTTTAAAGTTTAAAAGTGAAATATCTACCGTGTATGATTAAGTACAAAAAAAGTATCATTTATTAAAAGACTTAAACGATAAGGATGTTAAGCACTACGCACAGGGCTTATGCTATCCGTTACGATTTTACTCTAGAAAGAAGGCTT
>LBNU01025601.1:44326-61407 GCA_014162995.1 Artemisia annua | reverse complement strand
TCAGGTCTACACCATCACATTTTGGCTAAGGTTTTAATACATTCCAACTTCTCCATTCGGGTTCATGTTTAAGTTTAAAAGTAAATATCTACCGTGTTTGATTAAGTTAAAAGTATCATTTATTAAAAGACTAAAACGAAATGTTGTTAAGCACTACTGCACTAGGGCATATGCTAGCCGTTACGAGATTTACTTCTAAGAAAGAAAGTTTCTCCCATATCTTCTTCTTTGTTTAGTAATTTAGATTAGTGCCCTAAAACCATCCATTCTTAAAACCACCTCCAATTTTCCCAACAAACTTCAACAAAGTTAGTGTGTGCACCAGATTCATCTTTCAAGGTATAGTATGACAATCTACATGACTAAACCCAGGCATTGCACGGATAAAGCGTCTAATCTTGAATTTGCATTTTCATGTTTGTTACATTAAACCTGCTGTAACTATTTTCTCATTGCTAGACATAAAAAAAACAGTGTTCACCCTAAGATATCCTTATGCCAAATGTTAACTTCGCCGCATCTAAACATTTGTAAGTTTTAATGCATCACTCAAACGTTTTAGAGTAGAACTTTTAGTGCAAAAATTGTAAGATACCTTTAGTTTTTTTTTCCTTCAAAATTTGTTTAGTGTAAAAATTTTGGATATTGGTGCCTCTATTGATGATAGTACTGAAATTAGTTTGAGTGATAGAATTTAAAATTTTAAAACATATACAATAGAACTAGCCTGTGTTGGAAAAATGAGTTTGCAAAGTGGTTTTTTGCAAACTTTGGACATGATTTAATGTATGTGTATTTTACATATATTTGTATTGCTCGGGGGCGTTTTGTTCTCCTCTGAGAGAGCTTCGCAACGAGCTAAAGTATGTCCAAAATGGAGTAGTAATGAATGAGATATCGTGTCTAAAAGTGGAACACAAAATATGGTAAAATGGAGATATCCCACATCGCCTAATGAATGAAATGAAAGCATGTATATATTGAAATCTTTGTATTGGCTTTCAAATTAATTTAGGTGATGCAGGAGTATAAATGTCATAACACAAACATTTTGAGTGTGCAAATCACTTGCCTTTTTTTTTTCACTTGTACCTTACTCCTCTAACTACTAATGTGAACTCTCACATTTTGAGTGTGCAAATCACTTGCCTTTTTTTTTTTCACTTGTACCTTACTCCTCTAACTACTAATGTGAACTCTCTGACTCCATTATCTGCCTCAACGTCATCTTTTACACCGTTCAAGGGTAATTTACTGTTGCTTTTACATTCTTGGAAGCAAATGTTGTATAATAGTCAACATTTAGTGACTTTAAGTTAGGTAAAGTGTATATGAACAGTGCAGCAACGAAGTTTCATGACCACAACAAGAAATAGTGGCATGTGTCTAACGCTCACACCAAATGGTTAGTTTTTATAACTTCATCCCTTCTATTGTTTGATCATTCAAGTCTCAGTTGATCTTAAGTTACATAAAATCACTAACATTACAGGTCAATTGCCGTACTTTGTTACATGAAAACCCAATATATACCCAACATCTAACAAGCTACTACTCAAGAGAACATCACTATCCCAAACATCAATTATTCAAGTGGTAATTAAGGTATACTATTATAGTTACGTGAATTGTTTTTTTTTGGTTAAGTATCGAATATTTAATCGTCATAACACAATCATGACCTTTATATGTAGCTGATTCTTGCGTTAGGACTGAAAAAGGATTAAAGATTTTGACGAAGATGGAAACGACAAGAATAGCACAAACAATGCGGTCTACAAATTAAGAAATGCTACACAATTGATGATCAGACTTGCATGTGGTTGTATCTCGCTTTAGTAGGGGGAAAAAAAGATCGAAGATGGTTATGATTTTTTCAGTGACAGTGTGTTCCATATAACTTATGTTTCATTATTACCTACTTTATCTTTTTTGGTTACTCAACTATGTGTTTCATGACTTATGTTTCATTATTACCAACTTTATCCTTTACGTTTGCTTATCCAATGTTATTCACTATTTTTTTTCAATGTTTCTTAAAAATACCCGTGAATTTCACGGGTCTTTTAGCTAGTATAATATACACGAGAACCACCACAAAAGGCATAACGGCCAAACAATCCAACATATATACCACATACCTAATTTTCTGCCGGTAGAATTTGTTGAGGGACAAAAGTCATAGAACCATTTCTTCTAAATTAGAAATTAGATTTTTCCTTCTAAATATGTATCCTTAAAGTAGCATCGAGTTCTAAAATAAACATAACAAACAAGGAGAAGGGTTAGATTTGGAAAGATGAAAAAAAGAAGGGCTAAACTATAGACATTTAACCTAATCACACAATTATAAAATCCTTGCATTCTAGGTTGTCTTGTCTTGTCCAATAGGTGCCGCACAAGTCATAGCAAACCCTAATGGCAACAGTTTCATTTTACCTGTTTGAAGAAACAACGCCTCCTGAATCATATGTGAGTCTTTTCTTAATCATCATATTTTTAGTCTAGTCTTTTCAATTTTTGATCATGTCATGCTAACTTAGAATCTTTATCACAATGCAGGTGACTGAAAAAGGATTCATCATTGTTCATAGCACTTCGAATAATATAATCTTGACAAGGTAACTGTGATTCTTTTAAATGACGAGTGTTCATGCATGGTATTTATTAACTTATTCTAGATAATCTAACGCAGATGAACAACCTTTTTTATTTTGTAGATCTATGTTAGGTGATTGGCGGGAGTGGAGGAATGAAACACCCTCCCTATCAATTTGGAATAAGTTTATAGAAGATCTCGTCAGGATTCCTTCTTTTCATTAAAAATCACCTTGACATAGCGAATAATGTACACAACTTTCACAAGGTAAGATATACAAATACTGATGAAGCTCCAACGATCCAATCCACAACCTTAGAAGGCAAGGAAACAAGGTACGAAAATACTAACCCCAAGACAACTTTTTCATCTGATGTAGAGATTTTAGGCTCTTGCAACGGGTTGATTTTGTTTGGCAATAATTTGCGTACCTATTACCTTTGGAATCCATCAACCCGTTCATATAGAGCTTTTGATGGTCCTTTTATATTTGAAGGACAATATAGGAACGGTGCACTTGGGTACGACTCAAGAACTTCCTCATACAAAGTTGTAAGGATTTTGCGTGTTGCTAGTTGTAAAGAAGAAATGAGTAAATTGGGTGGATTGTGGTCCTCTTTTTATGACAAGAGAAATTATGATGCAACTACGGCTAAAAAGTGTATCATTGCAAGACCAACTCTTGGGATAAGACATGTCATTTTTGAAGATGCTCGTGGAGTAACTATGAATGGTTTTCCACATTGTGTGATGTTTAAAAATCGTGGTCAAGATAAAGTTATGGACCTTGTTAGTGTATATTTTGATTTATCAGAGGAGATAATTAAAAGAAATTTGCATACCCCATTGGTTAGTGCCGTCGTCTAAATATGAGTTTGGTGTTATCCCACGATTCCCCATGCTTTTGAATAACCCAAACTTTATTGTTTGGTTCTGTGTAATGAATAAAACATAAACTTCCTTCGAAAATAATCTATTCGGTTTAGATAAATTTTAATTAATTTTCTCTTGTTTGTGTAACAAATTTGCGTCTGTTAGGTTTATTAATAGAATTTCAGGTCTTGAACCAATATTAAATGTATATATGTATATCTTTGTTATCGATCTTTTTTATATATATATACTGATATCCATGATCTTATCTTGAGACCGTTATAACTAATTATTACGTATTCGGTAACTGTATTGTATATTTTACGGCGGGTGGCAAAGGATGTTAGTACATGTAAATCTTCTTGTTAAAAAAAGATATAAAGATTTCGACAATTAAAGAGAGCCAACATAAATGCTTAAAGAATTTTAGAGAATAATTTGGTTGTTTATTAGAATCTGTGGTTTAGGTTCTGTTCATGTCCTACATGCGTATATATAATTCTGCAGGTTAGGTTTAGTTGAGAGTGTGAGAGTGCAGCATGTTCTAGGCAATTGAACTTAGTAATAATGCTTAAACTGTCACATGGATATCATTAGCATCTACAATCCTTGGTTTTATAGTGACATTTAACTAAGAAGATGTGCATAGATTATTCTAAGATAGGTATGCTGATCTATATCTTACAGTGTACTTGCAGAGCTTGCGCTCCTGTTTTAACATAAAATGGAACTTATTATGTGTGAATGTGCTGAGTTGCTAATATGTTTACGATAGAAAGTGATTGGGTATTAATTATTTAGTTTGAAAGTGATTGGGTACTCGACTTTGATTTCTGCAGTTCACCTAGTATGAAATTATATGAAAATATGCAGCTGATACATGGGTTAATGTTGTCAATATTAGCGAATTTAAGCAAGAAGTTCACCATATCAGATACTTGCAGGCGAACTGAACCAAACTTGCATCCACAACTCAGATAACCTTAACACAGACAAACAGATAATAGTTGCAGCTGTACACAAACACATACTCTAGCTGATGAAGAAAAACTCGCTGTAGCCAAATCCCAAACACTCATAGCCAAATCACAAGTGACCAAGCTATCATTTAGAAACACTTTTAGTGTTTTGTGATATCGTGCTACTTTTAGTGTTCCGGCTCCTCTACAACTTTCTTGTTCCGTGATATCTCTCAAATTGATCGTAAGGTAGCTAAAAACGGGCTCAAATATGCTGGGTCAGACACGTTTTTAAAGTAGTTGCTGATAGATTTTTCTTAAAAACGATTTTTGGCCAAGTTCTACTAGTTGTAACTTTTTCATTAAGGCTCGGTTTGACCTGATTCGAAGTGCTATGTTTAGATGGTCATGTGGGCTACATTTTTCAAAAGAAGAGATCTAAAGTCTGGGCCGTAGCTACTATACTAGGATAAAAGTATGACCTCTTTAAGATAGCACAGTCCACCATATTTAGTTTAGGCTACACATAATCGGGTCTCAACATGGTCACTCAGCCACATATCACAACTAGGTTCAATTGTTGGTTTTTAAGATCTAACATCGAGATTACTTTCTATAGTCCTAGATTCTGAATTTATTGTTCCACAGGTTGTTTGGCGTTTCCAGGATCGATTGAACAAACAACTTTCATGCCAACAATCATACAGAAACAATAAATAAGAAAAGAAGATATGGGTTGAACCCAGAATACTGATATATAAATTAATGGGTTAACTTTGTTTACAAAAATCCTAGACCTATATATAATAGATGAAACGTTGCTTCATGTCAAAAGACACAACGATTCACTAAAAGTAATCGACATAACCCTAAAATAAAACGTTACAATGCTTAAATCCTAAACTAAATAACCGTTTTTCTGCCTAATGGGTTGGTTGGCCCAAAACTGAATCTTGCAGGCTTTATGTTTTGACCCATCCTGATTTCTTTTGGCATGTTAGACATTAAAACGTCCAACATCTCCCTCCTAATGTCGAATGCCAAAAGGTCTTTATGCTTGTTTCTTTCTTCTTCATTGTTCCTGAATGCCTTCTTCAAACTTGATTTCTTGTAGAGTTTGTGATCATCCTTATATCCAGGTAGATCAATGAGACTCGGTTACTTCCACCTTTAGTGCCGTGATCTTCATTATATCCATGTTGATCATCTTTGTCTAGTTAAATCCACCATCTGACTTTTGGGCAGTTTCTTCTTCCTTTTGCATCCATGGTAGGTTCGTTTGAGTGATGATTAAACATGAATGGTTGTGTTGTTTGTTTCCTTGGGCTCTGATACCACTGTTCCACAGGTTGTTTGGCGTTTCCAGGATCGATTAAGCAAACAACTTTCATGCCAACAATCATACAGAAACAATAAATAAGAAAAGAAGATATGGGTTGAATCCAGAATACTGATATATAAATTAATGGGTTAACTTTGTTTACAGAAATCCTAGACCTATATATAATAGATGAAACGTTGCTTCATGTCAAAAGACACAACGATTCACTAAAAGTTGTAGGACCTTGTATACAACCTAAATCACGACCATATTCACCAAATCTTAGAGAGAGAAAGTGAGATGAAGAGAGAGAGAGAGAGATGGGAGGATCACTATGTGTAAAATAAGCACTTATCTTTTATTGCAAAGGATCAACCAACCTCAAAGTGAGGTTATACAATTCCTTATATAGGTGTGAAGTCTAGGGCTTTTGATCTTTTACATATTTGGCCCTTAGACTTTCTAGTAATTGATAAATGAACATATAACTTCCTAAAACACTTTCTAACGCAACCTATTACACGATTCAAGAATATAATGACCGACACTTCATAATATAAAAATACAATGCTAACAATCTCCCCCTAAGTGTTGGTCATCGAAGGTTGCGTGACGTCTTCATCTTTGTCTTTAAACTTTAACATTCATTGTTCTTGACGTCTTTAGAAGTCATTAGATAAGTTATAGTTCTTTGTTCATCGTTCTTTGTTCCTTCATGCTTTGTGATCTTTGTATTATGAGTTTTGTTTGTTCTTTGTTGTTGTGATCGTTCATCTGCCTTTTTTCAATGCTTCGTCTATGTAGGTTGATCGCCTTTCCAACATGCTCATACATCTTTAGTCTTTGCCATACGTACATTTGTTGTCGCTGTTCTTTCACATTGATCTTTATCACTTTACTTTGTAGATTCTTCTTTTTGGCGTAGAATCTTTCTTTGACTGTTGCTAACCTTTGATCTTTGTGAGAACTTTCCATTGACGTTGAGATGTATGTATGAGCATGTGGAAACTAGTGTGGTGGTTGTACCTGCATAAAACTTGTTAGTAATAAAGCAACCGGTACTTACAGGTTCGAAATTAGAGATCGTCAACAGCATATTGTGAAGACTTTCTCCAACCCTTACCATGGCCGTTCCTAATCGGATACCCTCGAAAGAGCTTACACAGACATACCGAAGTACACCCACGATTAGGTGAGTCGCTGGAGATCACCCCACGACTGTAGACCGTTTGGAATCCACCGAAAACACTAAGCGTAACCCACAAGAGATTACCGAAGTGACCTGCTGTCAGGGCTGTTTGATGTTGACCCTGGCAGGAGTTTCCGTTCAATCATTGAGAAGTACATAAGTAAATTCTCTCATAAACGTTCTGGCAGATTGCTAAGACCTGCGTAGGACTCTAAAGTTTACATCTGGCGTCCATTGATGTAGAACAACCAGTGTAATAATATCGTGTGTTCCTATGAGATCTTTTGATGAATCTCTTGGCTCTAGACTGAATAAGTGCACATTTAGTCATCGGAGGAATGGAGCAGAGTACCTCCTTTTCAATATCAACACACTCGGAATGAGTGGTCAATAGATTATACAGGGTTCTCCGTGAGAATGAAACAAGTATCTTTTGAGAGATACTCGAGTGGCTAGAAGGTTTAAGTGCAGTGCGTCACTAGGTCCATGACGTCTTGTCTTCAATACCGATTTCACCTTAGTAACAATCAGTAGCATATGAGTTGAACCCGGTGTCTGACCTATGGTTGAATATATGGAGGGCTCATTTCTTTTCACCCCTTTCTCATTTCATTTCTTTTTCATTCTTCAACCTCTTCTTTCCCTTTCATTCTTTACTCCTTCTTTTAATCATACCTAAGGACTTCTAATTCTATCCAATGGAATTGTCCTTGGGTAGATCCCTCCGGCTCTGGCGGATCATAGGACGGTTTTTCCTAACCCTAGTCACCTTATAACAGCATGACTATCCTATTGTTGCCATAAACCTTTTTCTTGAAAATCTCTCAAAGTTTTTATGATAATAAAACACATTTTGTTTAACACATTGAGAGTTTTGCAATTTTTTGAAATACTCCCCCTTCACATGTGCTCATGAGTTATTAAGATAAATTTGCACATGTTGGGTAGAGTTGGCACTTTTGGAATTGATCCACTCTTAATAGACATATACCCGAGGGACACGTTTACGTTGTATAGTTAAAGAGATCCATTATCAGCTTTTAGGTGATAACTAGCTCTAATAACTAACTTGAAGTTGTTAACATTCCTAAAAAGGAAGTTAGACCCGTCATAGTAAACGTCTAATTAAGAGTTTCTCGAAATGGTACTTTTCTACTTGGATAAATCCTTTCGAATACTAACATTTTGTTTCGTCAATTCGAGAGTCAATTCTGAGTCTAGTAAAAGACATTTAAGTCTTTACATACGAGCTCGAGATTCTGCCACAACTTTCAAACATTTTTGATCACATTTAATCACGTCTTCTCCCCCTCAAAAATAGCATATCGTGATATTTTTGATATCGACTGATTAAATAAAAATCATTTGGAGAGATAGACGCATTTGATTCTGCATGATTTCGGAACATTTTTCTTTTTATAATACTCCCCCTCAGAACTCGCATATGTTTTTGAGAGTTTTAAGCTTTTGCAAACAGTTTAAAGGGAAGGAGTCTTCTTGAGCAAAAATTCTAAAAATGTAAGAAATTTTAGATTTGTTGAATTTTGCATCAAGGTTTTTTGAAAAACAAAGACTTCTCTTTGTTTGAGTAGGAATGTCGCACTGAGGAGTACAACAGTGTCCATTTGTAGGATAAGTGCACTTTGTTGATGACAATCATTTTTGCGTAGCAGTTTCCTTTCTTTAAAAAACGAGTCCTTAGCTGAAATACTAAGAAGTCATTATTGAGGCCCGGGTTTCGTACTGAAGTATACGAAAGCCATTGTTAAAAGAAATTTTGAGAAACGACATGTTTTAGAAAACATTTAAATGAACTCTCGCTCAAGCATATGTACATATCCGTGTCATTATTGAATGGCATTTCTAGAAACGTACATAATATCGATTATACGAGAGACATGTCGTGAGAAGAATATTTTTGGATTTTTGAATTTTATATTGTTTTTGTGTTTTTGAAAATTTTCTATTTTTGTATTTTGTTTTTCTTGTATTTTTTCAAAAATATTTACAAAGAAGAATTGAATAAAGAAAGATTACGTTTGGACAAGTAAAAGTGGAGATAAAAGTGGAGTTAGAAAAGGATTTCCATATGCGATGTTGGCATAAAATTCTGCTTTTCCACATTGGGTGTATGAACCCTCTTCACTTTTACAAGTACCTGCATCCACAGAAAAAGAATTTGCACAAATAACAGTGTTAGAAGTACATGTTTCCTCACATTGAGGGTGTTCACTATCAACGGTTGTAGTGCTTTCTACTTCCTTATCCTGATGATGTTCACTATTACTTGTGTTGGTGCAAGTATCAAACATTCTTCCTGTGGGAATCCATCTAAGACCAACTGTTTTAAACACTTTTCCCGTAGGAATCCACCTAAGGTAAGATCTAGGCGTAGTTTTCTTATCAGATGCAGCGGAAGTCTCAGTTTTTGAAAAACTACATCCTGTAGATGTCGACCTACTAGGTTTCTTATCCTGATTCATGTTCTCAACGGGTGTTGTCTTAGTGGATTGTGTCCTGACACTTGATTTACTTTTCTTGAGAAATTGTGCAAGACATGCATCATGATTATTTAAAAAACACATTTTTGACATGTAGGACAGACAAATTCAACATTCTTGTTTAACACAGCAACTTTAACTTTGTCACTACAGTCTTTTGAATTCCGGATGTTGTATTCTACGTGTGAAGCATTTTCTTTTGCGCAACTACTCTTAGATGCAAGCCAATCCCTAGTTTTTTGTTCAATGTTCCTAGGTAATGGTTTACTACTACTAGCAGTGCTTTGAAATCTTGTAGAATTGACCACCTTAGGTTTTTCACCTAGAATTCCGTCCTTTCGATGTTGTGCCTTTTTCCTAGCTTCTTCTAGATGATGATTTTTGACCATGTCATTAGAACCAACCGATTCTTCAACAGTTTTAGTGGTCACGTTTGGTGTACTATTCCTAGAAGTGCAAGGTGAAAGCTCATTGTGGTTTCTAGCAAAAACCATTTTTTGTTTTTCAACAATCTTTTCATTTGCTTTTTGTTTGGGCAAGGGTTGTGGAGTGACTGGTTTTGTCAAATCCTTTTTCTCATCGACTTTAAGAGCAAACCGGGAAATTGACATTTTTGTTTTTTCAAATGTGATTGAAGCATTTGGTTTCTCCGAAGTCGATGGTTTTTGCAAACTTAGTATCCACACCCTTTCCTTTTAGAATTTCTAACTGAGCCCTCAATAGATCATTTTGCTCTTTCATGTCCTTGAAGGCACGCACATACGACAATTTGTCATACTTGCATTCTTCTTTTTTCTGATCAAGTTGTTTCAAATATGAGACATTTTCTTTTTCAAGTTTAATAAGAGCATTTTCATATTTTGAAACAAGTGCGGAGGTCTCAGCTCGAAGTCTCTCATCATCCTCAACCGAATATGTTTGCAGCACAATAGACATCACATCAGTAGACATAACAGCTTCGAAGAGAGAGTCATTTAATTTATCCAAAAGTTTCATGTTTTCACGAGTTTCATTAACTTCCTTTACCAGGGATTTGTGGTCCTTGACAAAGTCGGTTGTTTCTTTTAACAAAGCATTTTCAAGATGAATTACTCTCGCACTGATGTTATACAGTGGGATTGTAATTTCGGTTTGAAACACCTTTTTCTGTTCTTTATGAAAACTCGAGTGCCAATTTTCAATACCGATTGTTGTTTTGGAATCAACAATGCTTTGAAGAACTTTGATTCTCTTTTTCACATCATCAAGTATGCCTCTAGTTTCACTTGTGTTAAAAGGATTGTCTGACGACATTTGTTCCATTTTTGAAAGATTTTTAGAGACAACTTGTGGTTTTGAAAGCATTTTCTTGAAAATTGATGATTTGGAAACATTTGGTGTTTGTTTTTGAGGGACAAAAGTGATTCCATTAAGTTCGTTCCATTTGTTATAATCAATTGGTTTTAAATCTGGATTCTTTTGTTTCATTTTATTGTGACTCTCTTCCGCATGAGCTATTGTGTCATCATAATCACGCACATAAGGAGGATCATGTTTCTCATATATCACATTAGCATTGTAACTCACATTTTGTTCTTGCTGAGCTTTCTTGAGATAACAAGGTGTTTTGTTACCAAGAGCCATTTTATGTTTTTTGTGGTAAATCGGATCTGTTTGATTTGAAATCATTTCTAGAGTTTGTGATGAATGACCCGTTTTAACCAACAAATCTTCAAGTTTTGCAATCTTATGTTCTGACTCTATGATTTCTTCCAAAAGCTTATCTTCTTTCTTTGCAAATTCCTTTTTCAACTCATCCCGTTCTTTTTGAAGATTGGTATAAGTTGTTTTTTTTTAGAAAGTTGGTTTTGTAAATCAGAAATTTCCGCATTTAGGGATCTAATTTGCTTTTGTAAATTAACATCAAGTGTATCATATTTTATTTGCAAATGTTTTTCCCTTGAAACAGAATTTGATAACCAGTTTCTAATTCAGACAATCTTTGTGTATGAAATTGAAAAGCTTTTTCTTTTTTCTTGTATCTCGCAAGCTCAGCGGTCAACTTAGTATTCGCAATCGCAATTTGACAATTATTCAACAATGATTCAAATAAAGCACGTGTTTCCTCATCATTCTCAGCATGCTGTGAAACAAAGCCTCCATTATGATTCATATCGGGATTTGACGAATCAATATTACTATTATTCGGCATGTCCTGGTATGTATCATAATCGTATACTTGTGTCTCAGAATGCTGTTCCTCATGAGGGGACATATTAAACATATCATTATTGTTGAAAGAATTGTTTAATGGTACCTTAGATACTACATTGGCATCATAAACCAGAGGTGTCTCAGAATCTGTGTCGTACTTAGCCTCCTGGAGATTCGCCATGAATATGCAGTTCGCATCAATATCTTCACATTCTTCCATATCATCCATAAGTGCCATATAGTCAATCTCCTCAGCATTCAACTGAAATCCTGCTTTCTGCTTCTGAGCCAACATCAATGCTTTCTGTAAGTACTAAGTTGGTTTTGTAAATCAGAAATTTCCGCATTTAGGGATCTAATTTGCTTTTGTAAATTAACATCAAGTGTATCATATTTTATTTGCAAATGTTTTTCCCTTGAAACAGAATTTTGATAACCAGTTTCTAATTCAGACAGTCTTTGTGTATGAAATTGAAAAGCTTTTTCTTTTTCCTTGTATCTCGCAAGCTCAGCGGTCAATTTAGCATTCGCGGCCTTAGCTTCGCGATTGACCTTTTTCACATTCTCAATCTCAATTTGACAATTATTCAACAATGATTCAAATAAAGCACGTGTTTCCTCATCATTCTCAGCATGCTGTGAAACAAAGCCTCCATTATGATTCATATCGGGATTTGACGAATCAATATTGTTATTATTCGGCATGTCCTGGTATGTATCATAATCGTATACTTGTGTCTCAGAATGTTGTTCCTCATTAGGGGACATATTAAACATATCATTATTGTTGAAAGAATTGTTTAATGGTACCTCAGATACTACATTGGCGTCATAAACCGGAGGTGTCTCAGAATCTGTGTCGTACTTAGCCTCCTGGAGATTCGCCATGAATATGCAGTTCGCATCAATATCTTCACAATCTTCCATATCATCCATAAGTGCCATGTAGTCAATCTCCTCAGCATTCAACTGAAATCCTGCTTTCTGCTTCTGAGCCAGCATCAATGCTTTCTGCAAGTACTCAGGATCTTTCTTATCCACCCTTGAAGGACAGTTCCTTGCCATGTGACCGACACCCTGACAATTAAAACACTTAACCAAATTTCCCTGATTCACGTTCACATTCCCATTATTCCCTCCAACCTGAGCTGCAACATTTCCAACCTGATTTCCCATAGCCTGATTACCAACATACTGACCCCGTTGATTCCCAACAAACTGACCCATCTGATTCCTTTGACCCATCCTATTTCCTGCAAACTGACCCATTTGATTCTGATTCCCCATGTGAAAGCCCGTAGCATATCCTTGCTGATTCCCCATAACACCAACCATTTGACCCGTATTGCCCATATTGAACCTCGGCTGAGCAATCTACTTGTTATGAGTGTTCGATGAAATTCGTTGGTTGTTGTTAGTTGGAGTTGAATAGCGTCCTTGGAATGCCTTAGTTAGAAGAGCAAATGCTTGAGTTATTGCAGCAAGATTCTCATCATTATCAATGAATTCGGGTTCTTGGAATAGTTGATCTGGTTGTTGTTGTTGTTGAATGACATCGTGTTGTTGTGGGTAGAATGATTGTTGATAGAGAGGTGTGGGTTGTGAAACGTATGGTTGTTGCACATAGTTGTGAGTGGAAGATGATGATGGTTGTTGTGTGTTCACTGGTAGAGGTTTTGGTGTTGTAGCAATGAGTGCAAGAGGATCATGATTCTTAGCCAACTTTTCCTTCCTAACTTCATTTTCCTCAACTTGGTTTTGCTTCAAGAGGTCATAGAGTTGATCATAATCCACCTGATGAAGATTCTTTGTTTGGTTGACAATTGTGACAAATCGACCCCATTCTTCTGGTAGATTGTTGATGAACTTAATGTTTGTCACAATTTGTCGTGGTTCCAACTTGTTTCTGATCAGCTCATTCATCAAGGTACAGAACCTGGTGTAGTATGATTCAATCTGTTCACCTGCTGTGGACGTGAAGTTTTCCCATTCTGTTAGAAGCTTGTTCTCAACATCTTGTTGCCCAATTTTCGTTCCATGACAAAGTCTTCTAACTCGTTCCCACATAGCATAAGCTGATTGACAACTGTCGACTGCAGCAAAGATCTCACGAGGTAAACCATGTTGAATGAGATGCATTGCCATATCATCTGCTTTAATCTGCTTCCAGTCTTCAGCTGTGTAATCTTCTTCCTTTTGGAGACGAAAGAATGGTTGAGTAGGAGGTGTTCCATCTGGATTACCCGGATCAAGGATTTCTTTTGGCTGGAATGGACCGTTTTCAATGGATTTGATCATGAGTTTACCATCATATTTGGTTTTGATGTAGCGAAGCATACGGCTTGTCCATGGAAGATAACCACCCTTTTCAAGCATAGGAGGACGGTTTTCAGCACCGGCAGCATGAATATCTTGTTGAGATGCCATTATGATTCAGTGATGATTTGATAAAGTTGATTTAGGATCGTTCCAACGAAATAGGAGTAGAGTTCGGTGTTGAATTTGTTGTGAAAATCGGTTCTGAAAACTTAAAACCTCAATAACTTCTTCTCGATCTCACGGTCGTTTTGACAGGTATTTCGTCAAAAACGGAGTTACGGATCAAAAGTTATAGCCGTTTNAAATTGAAGTTGAAAATTTTCTCTTCCAAAATTTGAAAATCACTATGAAATGCAATTCTAAAGTTGCACGAAAAATTTGAGTTTTTAAAAATTTTGACGCCAAATTCTACCGAAAAAATTTGAATTTTTGCCTAAAAATTTGAATTTTTGGTCCAAATTTTCAACGTTATACAAAAATTTAAATCTCGCGTAAAAATTGAACGTTTAATCTCCTGTAAAAAAAATTTTTACTCAAATTTTCCCGCGTAAATAATTTTTTTTTCTTACTCGCTAGATTAGGATGCTTCATACTCGCAAGACTTCCAATTTCTTACTCGCAAATCTCAACACCTTACTCGCAATAAACCATAATTTCTTACTCGCAATAATCAAATTCCTTACTCGCAAGCATTTGATACTCGCAACACCTTTTGAAAACCTATGTTACTCGCAAAAACCAAGCCTTTCTAACTCGCAAATCTCAATTGACCTTACTCGCAATCTTCACACACCCCTTACTCGCAAAAAGAAAATTTTTCTTACTCGCAAATATTCACACACCCCTTACTCGCAAAAACAAAATTTTTCTTACTCGCAATTTGGCTTACTCGCAAAGTTAAAGACAAATGGGCAGAGTTTCGTGTGGATACTCGCAAAAAAATGTTCCTTACTAGCAAGTGGATAAGGAGTGAAGGCTTACTCGCCAATTGAAGCTCGATACTCGCAAAACAGACTTAAGAAAACAGACTCGATACTCGCAAAACAGCCTCGATACTCGCAAAATGAAGGTCGATACTCGCAAACAGGAAAATGATACTCGCAAATAAAAACAACGATACTCGCAAAGACTCTAGTTGATACTCGCAAAAACAGCCCTAAATCTCATACTCGCAAAACCCTAATTCTTCATACTCGCAAAAACCCAAAAAACACTTAACTGATCGAATTTTGGATTGCAAAACGTATTGTGTTTGAACTTTAACGCGTATAAACCTTAACAAATCACCTAAAACCTTCAAAATAAAATCAAACCACACGTACCTTATGACCTAACGCCTAAAAAACTAACCAAACGACACAAAAAAAATAACCAAAGCTAATCTTAAACAATCTAAATCTTTCCCTTGGCTATTGATACCACTTGTAGGACCCCGTATACATCCTAAATCACGACCATATTCACCAAATCTTAGAGAGAGAAAGTGAGATGAAGAGAGAGAGAGATGAGAGGATCACTATGTGTAAAATAAGCACTTATCTTTTATTGCAAATGATCAACCAACCTCAAAGTGAGGTTATACAATTCCTTATATAGGTGTGAAGTCTAGGGCTTTTGATCTTTTACATATTTGGCCCTTAGACTTTCTAGTAATTGATAAATGAACATATAACTTCCTAAAACACTTTCTAACGCAACCTATTACACGATTCAAGAATATAATGACCGAAACTTCATAAAATAAAAATACAATGCTAACAAAAGTAATCGACATAACCCTAAAATAAAGCGTTACAATGCTTAAATCCTAAACTAAATAACCGTTTTTCTGCCTAATGGGTTGGTTGGCCCAAAACTGAATCGTGCAGGCTTTATGTTTTGACCCATCCTGATTTCTTTTGGCATGTTAGACATTAAAACGTCCAACATTTATTGGATTATTATCATCATTTTTAAGTATGCAGGCCAAGATTCAAACATCAAATCGAGATTTTGTTGGCAGTCTATGAATAACGCAAGTACAAGTTACTTGGCTCATTTTCGAAAACAAATATGGTTCTACTCTATCGCGAGTCCTAGATATAGAACCAATAACATCTTTATTAATTATGGTGACCAAGGTTTTTCACAACAAATCAAGTTTTTGGCATGAAGTTTCTGAAATGCAAAACACCAGATACAAGTACCCATTGTTGAAGAAAATACTCCTTTTGGACATGTACACTCCTGTGAGTCTTATATATTGCTTATGTTACATTTTTATCAATGTTTTTTAAGTGTAGTAATGTAGGACCGTAGAACAACCTAAAACACTAGTGGTGACTTGTATGATGTGTATCTTAGAGAGAGAAACTAGAGAGAGAAAGAGAACATATTCATTTCATAAAACACACACATATTACACACACAAGCACACCCTCCAAATGAGAAGGAGGATGCCTTCTATACTTCCATAAAAAAAGAAAGATGGGCTTTCTATGGGCTTCGGCTTGGACTTGTTTTACATAACATATTACAAGGCTTTTTATCATAACTCCTAACCTATTAGATTAACAAGTCCAACACCCAATATTAATTCTTATAACTATTTCTAACACACGGCACACTATATTACAAATATGAGAATGACCATACTTTTCTATAATTCTTAAATGCCAACAAGTAACAAGATTCTTAACAACTATTTATTTAAATGGCGAATTAAACCAAGAAGTTCACCATATCAGATACTTGCACCGTTACTCGAAAACCAAGGTTTTGAACATGTTAAGCTTCCGCAAGACCTAGCAGATATCGACCATGCTATTCTAATATCCTTATTATGGAGTATAGTAACAAGACTTTTACCACAAGTTGTTTTTAAATGGTGCATTAAGATGAGGAAAACCACAACATGAGATTCTCGAGCAAATTTTAGTTTAAAAATCATATTTTCAAAGCACAACACATAATGGTGATATGAATTCGTGTATGCATGTTATATAAGAGTTAATAAGGTATATGAAATAGGCTAGATGCCAGCTTACTTGGTATCGAGTTGAGATGGTGCTAGAAACTGATAAAGAGTCGACTAAAATCCCTAATCCGAGCTTATGTATAACCTTAACTAACAAGCCCAAAATACTAG
>LBNU01025601.1:9133-42259 GCA_014162995.1 Artemisia annua | reverse complement strand
GGTTCTATGCCGATCGTATTTTTTATACCTTGGTGTTAGGCTGGATGTAAAATGATTGGCTTGATGGTACCATTTTACACCGGTGGGGAATGTAAGTTCCTTATATATTTTACTATCTCTTGTGATAACAAAAGTCGTTATATTTTTTAATGCTAATGATTTAAGGTAATAATTTGTCTTGATTTTTAGGCATCTATATTCGTCGATTCAAAATCACTTTAAGGATAACAACAAGTGTGGGATCCGAAACCTTTATGGATTGATTCCCGATTATGCCATGGAGAAGATGGTGATAACGTCGTGAAACACATTCAAAGTACCTTAAGAGTATAAAAAAATAAAACCATATTTGTTGCACCATATTTGCAAAGGTAAGTTCCATTCGTTGTTTTTTATATCCTTTGTTTCTTATATGGTTTTAACTATATCATCATTTGCACTAAAATGTTTAAAAATATACATAGTGGACGCTGGGTGTTATTTGTGATTTGCCCTTTGATGAAGACGGGCTACATATTGGATTTACTCAATAAGAGTTTGGACAAGAAACCTAGCATATACTCTTTGATACAATTAGTAGAAGCGTACGTATATTCTAGCATTTATATTAAATTGCCAATTGGGTACATAAAGTAATCCAATTAAATAGTATTGAATTTTAGGGCAAGTCATGATCCATCTTTCGTTGATTGGACTTGGAATATGGTTAAGGTAAATCATCTTTCATATATGTAAATATATATTGTTATGCTCACTTGATTTAGTTGTTGCATATATGTAATCTATGCTTCATTTGAATTTAGTGTCCTCAACAAGAATCCACGTGGGAATGTGGTTACTATGTGGCTATAGCTATTTTGAGTTTTTTTTTAAAAACAATCAAACTTCACGCAAACAGTGAGTATTTGCAAATATTTGTTTACTATGTTCTACACTAAATCTTGTTTTATTGTAAAATAACTCATTGACTCTTCGTTTTGATTTGTATATAGGTTTGGAATGACATGAAACCGAGAACTATGCGGCAAATTGATGTATGGGTTGAGAATTCCTTGTCACAATTTTACTCGACTCATTTCTCACTATTTCAAAATTGAGGTTTTTATTGTCGAATTGGATATGTATGGTTAGGTTATGAACATTGGATTTGAAAGTTTGGTATCATGACATGTGATGATATTTTTGTGTATGAGATAATTATCTTAGTTTACCAGATTGTTAAGTAATGGTTTTATTCATTTGATTTGTTGAAATTCTAGTATATTTTAGTTGTGGCTCATCTAGTTGAGTTTATTATTGTACAGAAAGAAATTACTTTCAGGAGGTACTGCTTTTGTTTTGTACAGGTAAAAGGACAAGAAATTACATTTTCGTACAGGAAAAAGGAAAAAAAAATTAAATAATAATAATAATAATAATAATAATAATAATAATATACTTTTAACACTACTTGCAATACAAACTTTCTCATCATCATCGCTAGCGCTCCTGCCCCCCATATGATGAAAACTTTGGCAAAGTGTTACTTTGATGTCATTGAGAAAGACCTTGTGTCCAAGTACTCGTTAAGTCCAAGACAGGTGGCTATTCTCAGTAGTATTCGCGCCCCACATGCACAAGATTTTCTTTTCACCATCCGCATTGACGGTTTGGGGCAGAAGATGAATCCTCGCCAGTTTCGGTCTGTGCTTTGCTACAGGCTAACGGTCCCTATGTTCCCTGAAGATTTTCTATGCCCGAGTTGTAATGTGCATCGTATGGATCAATGGGGAGATCACGCGGTCCACTGCTCTAGTGAAGTGGGAGTAAAGTTCAGGCATAATTTGGTACGTGATATCCTTGTTGATATATGCTCCAAGGCGGGGGATCATGGTGCGTAAGGAGGCTCCAATGGGGTTTCTTTCAGAGAAAGAAAAGGTACTACGTCCTGAAGATTTGCTACTATTCAATTGGCTCCAGGGTAAAAATGCTTGTTTGGATGTAACTAGGGTCTCTCCCTTCGCTGGTACTGGGGTGACTTCATGGGCCCCTAGGGTAGCTTTGAGTAATGCTGTAGAGAAAAAGAAGAAGAAGTATGCGTCCAAATGTGAAGACAATAGACACAAATTCTTTCATTTTGCTTTTTCTATACGTTTGGGGAATTCGAGGTGGAAGCTTTGAATACACTATCTCGTGTTAAGTCTATTGCCATCAGCCACTCTAATAAAGTCAAGAATGGTGGTTTTATCTTCCATCATGTTAGTTTTTGTATTCAGAAAGGAGTGGGAGCTCATATTGTGTCTAGACTCCCCTCTAATTTTGTGTAATAGTTTCATGTTTCTAATGAAAGCAATGGTTTTTATAATAATAACAATAATAATAAGTGGTAGTAGTAGTAGTAGCAGTAGTAGTAGTAGTAGTATAGTAGTAGTAGTTAGTAGTGGTAGTAGTGGTGGTAGTCGTGGTAGTCGTGGCAGTCGTGGCAGTAGTGGTATTAGTGGTATTAGCGGNTAAAACAAATAGATATCGGAAATTGTCTCATGTTAAAAGGGATCTTCTTATCGGATGGGCTAATATTCATGCGAATGCGAGGAATTGCGACAACTGTCTCTAATTTACCACCGGCTATTATCTTTGCCTCAATGATCGACCCTCATTCTAACTCTTTGTAACCTTGTACTATCAAGAATTATGCAAGATAAAATTAGTAACATAGTTTTTATATCAAATTAATATAATGTTCACAATAACAATAAGTTTTTGAATCATAATCATTAAAAATATATATATATATATATATATATATATATATATATATATATATATATATATATATATATATATATATATATATATATATATATATATATATATATTTTTCCTATCTTTTAATAAATAAAAATTCTAATGTTGGTTATTTTTTTAAAAAATATATATTTTTTTTTATTTTCTAAATAACAATTCTAAAAAAATAATTTTTTATTTAAAAAAATAGTTTTTATTTTTTTTAAAATAAAAATTCTAATTTTAAAGAAGAATTTAAAATAACAATTCTAATGTTGGTTGATTTTTTTAATATTTTAAATAAAAATTCTAAAAAAATATTTTTTATTTTAAAAAAAATAGTTTTATTTTTTTAAAAACAAAAAATTCTAATGTTTGTTGAATTTTTTTTTAATATTTTTTATTTTTTTAAAAATAAAAATTATTTTTTTATTTTTTTTAAATTAATTTTTTTAATAACAAACAATGTAACTTAATTAACTTTTTAAATAAAAAAAATGAATTTCATGATTATTTTATTATATAAAATATTCACGTAAATAATTTTTCAACTGAAATACAAATCATGAAAAAATGTTACAAAATAACCTCATTTCTCCAATTTCCCAACTAAAAGGAGTGGAAATGAAACTTAAAAAATTACACTATCAATTCTCTACCAATTCTCCACTTCTTCACTTTTTTTTTTTTTTCCTCTACCTACCAATTAAAGGAATTTGACTCATTTCCATTTCTCCATTCTCTTTTCCCTCTACCAAATATACGAGCAAAAGATAAGCCAACTGATCTTGTCAACCAAGGCCTAGTCCTTCATTTTCTACTATAACAACAAAAAAATGAAGTGGAAAAATGGACAGTAGAAATATGTATAGTAAGAAACCAAAACAATGATGAACCTACAATAATAAAAGTGATACGTTTCAACCTGATCCTGTTTTGACCCATTTCCCAACCCGTCCATGTTTCCATGCATTATGTTGTACAAATCTTTTCGGTGTACGATATCAGTATCTTTCTCACATGTCATATAATTTGCATGAACTCGAGTTACCTTTTTATACAAACCATTAAATTATTGCACAAAGAAATGTAATTTTCCGCCTCTTTTGCACCCACTTGGGCCAAACGAAGCAATATTTCAAACTGTAGGAAATTCCAGATTCAACATGTGAATTGCTCTCAGCTTATGAAGTATGAAGCTAAAATGAATATCAGATTAATAAAGTTAAAAGCATAATAACTATCTTATTGGGTCCTATGTGGTAAAAATGAATATGTAATGCATCTAATTAAGCTCCTAAATTGGTTTATTCCCAAAACCAAAATATTACTTTTGCAATCATATTTAGCACGATAACATCTAAAGGGGATTATAATAAAACTGGGCAAAAAACATTCCGGGCCAACCTGATCCATACCAATAATGTTCTCGTTTTGACCCGTTGCACAAGCGCAAGACCCGCCCACTTTCCCACCCTTACGAATATTTATTCAAAGAGCAGCCATACCCATCCAAGATGTTGTGAAATAAAGCTGAGGTCGGGTGCAAATGGCACAGCATCCGGTTCCTAATACTTATCTATTCCTGATCCTTTTAGGTTTTCCAGCGTTATGGAAGTAACCTGAGCATGTTTTTTCTGATGACGTCCCAATTCGGCCCACATGATGACAGCCGGATCATGAGCTTTTTCAAGATGTCGAGTAACTGAGAACTCACTTCCCGAGCATTTCGTAGAGCTTTCACTCTTAAGTAATGAGTGCTACACAAGTCTCCACAGTATTTGTTAGCTTCCCATTGATAGTGTAATCTGTCTACAACTTTCAACAAAATTCATTATGCAGATACACCATGGTCTTGCACTAAGATGTCATGGGTCAGTTCTACTTGAACTTTCTTTACAAAAACAGTTTAAAGACGAACGCCAAACGAAACGCCCATAATCTCCAAATACATGTTTGACAAATGACTTTAAAAAATACCAATAAAATCAAAAATAAAGTGTACTTGCAGTAATAAAACAAACATATAGAGGCATGAAAGGATACAAGATAATAGTAAGTCCTGTGAAAGGTATCCCAGCTCTTTTGCTTAGTTTTATCCAATGATGTTATCAACAAACTTTGCCTCCAATTTTCTATTATACAGATATTGGATTGAGGAAAAATAAACTCACGAATGTAAATGCATTCTTATGTCTCTTACAGTACTTATGCAACAAGAAAACTAAAACACACTTACAAACATATTTGACAAAGTAACGTTTATACAACTACGACATGCACTACTTGTTGCAGTTACATTCAAATTTCACCTAGAAAGCTTGGTATTAGACCTGAAAGCGTTCAAAAATAAAACCAAGTTAGTGATTATTTATTAACAAACTCATGTAAAATCAGATTTTTCAAAAAGGGATAACAAAGTGCCTAATATATTTTGAAGCACATCGAGAATACGCTGCAACTCATTGACAACAATTTCTATTTTCATCCGTTGTGATGGGGAATCCACAGAGCATGACACTCCAATCTTGATAGTTGCAACCAAACATTCATCCACTTTCTTTGCATTCGCTTCCGTACTTTGCAACACAATTGCATCATCATCTATTACATTGATTACATAATCTGGTAATGCCAGGTAAGCAAACTTATGAAGGCTAAGACCATCGTTGAACATGTCATCTGTAGGCTTTTTCCCGGTCATCACCTCTAGTAATAATATTCCAAAACTGTAGACATCCCCAATACTTGTCACCTCGCTCCCAAGACCGTACTCTGTGAATTAAAAACAGTTAGTTAATTTACAAGCTGTAATTTGTAAGTAAATATAAGCATCCTGGAATACTACCTGGAGGTGCATAACCAATTGTTCCTTTAACGCCAGTTAAGCTATTTTGGTTTAAGTTTGTACCAAGTAGTCGAGCTAAACCAAAGTCTCCAACATGAGCCACCATATCAGCATCAAGTAGAATGTTGCTAGGCTTCAAATCACCATGAATAATTGTTGTTTGGCATCGATTGTGAAGACAATCAAGTTCGGTGGCAGCATCTCTCAGAATATTTATTCTTTGAAGAAGGTTGAGTTTCGATGTATTTTCACTTGAATGAAGCCAATCGTGTACACTTCCATTGGGCATAAACTCGTAAACCAAAGCTTTAAAATCATTGCCTTGAAAATCAACACTTGAACATGAAGTTATAATCTTCAACAGATTACGGTGCCGAATATTCCGCCAAGCTTCACATTCGGCTAGAAAACTTTTGTGAGCTCCTCGTTTTTGAAGATGTAGAACTTTGATTGCAACAGATTTTCCATCATCGGAATTGAGGATCCCTTTATAAACAGAGCTGAACCCACCCTCTCCAATCAAATTTGCTACAGAAAAGCCATCGGTAGCCTTGAGAAGTTGATTGTATGAAACTTTCATGAACCGTTCACTCCCACATGACTGAGATTGTTGACTATTGCGTTTCTTCTTACACAAAAGATACACACAACATAATACGATGAGCAACGTCGGTGCAATCACAATGACTATTATAAAGAAACGAAACCTTTTTTTCTTACTACCCGTCTCCTTGCACTTGGGTAACTCAAGTGTTACCACACCACCACAAAGCCTGTTGTTCCCCAAAACCGAGAATGCACTTGCATTAGCAAACACTCCTACAGCCGGTACTTCANTCATGAACCGTTCACTCCCACATGACTGAGATTGTTGACTATTGCGTTTCTTCTTACACAAAAGATACACACAACATAATACGATGAGCAACGTCGGTGCAATCACAATGACTATTATAAAGAAACGAAACCTTTTTTTCTTACTACCCGTCTCCTTGCACTTGGGTAACTCAAGTGTTACCACACCACCACAAAGCCTGTTGTTCCCCAAAACCGAGAATGCACTTGCATTAGCAAACACTCCTACAGCCGGTACTTCACCCTCAAAATCATTAAAGGATAGGTTCAAATACTCTAAGGATTTCCATTTGTCCAAAAATTGTGGAATTCTGCCTGATAAATTATTTTGAGAAATGTCGAGTTCCCCCAATCCTCCCAAGGAACTGAATGAAGATGGTATTACGCCTTGAAATCTGTTGCCTCTTAGGCTTAACCATGTAAGGCTAATGCACTCACCAAGGCTACTAGTAACGGTACCTGATAAATTATTATACGATAAATCAAGATAGCTCAACATCTTGAGGTCTTTAATCTCTGATGGAATGGAACCAGATAGGCTGTTGTAATAAAGACTTAGAAAATTAGTTAGTGATGGAAGTTGAAGAAGTTGCTTTGGTATTTTTCCACCGAGTCTATTGTCTCCAAGGTTTAACCCATTAAGTTCTTTACAATTCCGAAGGCTTGATGGAATATGACCTTCTAATTTGTTGGAATATAAATATAGTTTATTCAACAATGATAAGTTCCCGATGGCATCAGGGATAGGCCCTGAAAATTGATTGCTACTTAGAGCAAGATATTGTATCTTTTGAAGTTTACCAATGGTAGTGGGGATTTTTCCTTTTAATCGATTAGATCCTAATTGTAAAGTGGTCAAGCCAACCAAACTACCTATACCTGAAGGGAGGCTTCCAAATAATTGATTGTCTCCTAAACTTAGAAATCTGAGTTGATCAGAAAGATTACCTATTGATATCGGAAGCACACCAGTAAGGTTGCAATTAGAAAGATTCAAAACTACTAGTCTGGTACAGTTTTTCAAAGTATCAATAAAACTCATGTCATCAGCTTCCCCGCGTCCATGGAAGTTGTTATTCAATAAGTAAATTCCATTAATATCTCTTAGCTTTGAAAAATCGATTTTCAACTTCCCACTAAAATTGTTGTCACCCATATCAAGAACTCCTAATTTAGAGGAATTAGAAATAGAAGGTGGAAGAACTCCGGTCAGTTCGTTATTCCGTAACTGAAGCAACTCAAGATTTGGGAGCTGATTACCAATTTCTGAAGGAAGACTACCTGTGAGGTGATTTTCAGATAAGGAAAAATTAACTAGGAGTGAGAGGTTGAAAATAGTATGAGGGATGCTTCCATATAAGTTGCAGCCACCAGAGCCAAATGCCGTTAAGCTTTTCCAAAGACCCAAAGTATCTGGAATGCTCCCACCAAACGGGTTCCCGGCAGCAGAGAATACTTCCATTGATGTAATATTCCCCAAGAAAGTTGGGATTCCACCTGTTAACTTATTGTCGCCAATTACAAGACGAGTAAGTTTTGAGAGTAAACTCATCTCCTTGGGTATTCTTCCAACTAGCTTATTTTTAGTGAGCCAAAGGTATTCGAGGTTAGAACAACGAGACAAGTTTGTTGGAATGAATCCATTGAATTTGTTATCATTAAGATAAAGATAACGTAGCCTAGATAGACGACCAAGTTCATGAGGAATATTTCCTTGAAAGCTGTTGTTCCCGAGTGAAAGCTTACGGAGGAAGCTGAGGTTTCCTACATGAGGAGACAAGGAGCCTTCAAAGCCTTTCGAATACAATCGTAAAACAGTCACTCGTTTGTGCCGCTTTCCACATGTAATACCACTCCAGTGACAGAAATGAAAGGAATGGTTCCACGAGGTTAGAACTTTGTATGGATCTTGGGTGATCTTTGACTTAAATGACAACAACGCAAGATAATCAGTCTCATTACCGCCATAGGAAGCGGAGACAGTGGCGGAAGTTAGACATATTATTGAGAGACCATAAAAGAGAAAAGAAATACGAGAGGAGGATGATGAGTAAATTATTGCTTGTGGTGATTTCATTTTTGGAAATTTACTAAAATTATAAGACAAGTATTGGCTTGTTATCCTTAGTTTTGCATGTTAACAGTTGTGACAGAGAGCTGGTGAAATGAATGACTTTTGATTGAGAATATACTATAACTAGTCGAAGTTTCTATAGCAATAATTGGTGATAAAGACTTTGAAGAAAACTTGGGAGCGGGAAGACTAGACTTATATCGCATTATAGCTTTATTTTAAGGGATAACGATCCAAGATGTCTATTAGATAACCTTAAACAATATAACAAGTTAAGAAACTTACAAAGACTCATTAGTCCAGCACCAATAGACCCAAAGCAGCTAGCAGTGCCTTCTTCTACCACTGACATAAGCTGTTTTGTTTTTTGTCCACCATGCCATATGTTTGATTATAAAATGTCTGACTGAAAAACACAACCAATCAAGAAATGTTTTTTGTTAAATTGGAAGGTGGGTTCCTATGATTCATACCCTTTTAGGATTTTTCAATCAAGAAATGAACCCACTGGGTTTGTTATCATGTTTATGATGGATTGGAGGTTCTTGTTCTTGTTGCGTTTTATATTAAGTATTCACGAAAGGAGGACATGATCAAAATTAATCGCAACAGATTCGTATACCATTTTTCTAGTGGTATCAAAAATAAGTTAAACACATAACGAGTTTATTGGCCTGCGTGTTGCAGCGGGTACGAAAACATTTAGTTTTTAGTTACAAAAAAAAAGGTATAACAATTCTAGCGGTATGGAGGTTTTACCCTCCTAGGCAAGGTCTCAAGTTCGAGTTGTCTAGGGCGATAGGGGTTTCCTCCCGCGTGCGTTAAGGGAAGGGTGTCATTGCCTTCTGGGCTGGACCCAACCTGGTTGTGTGCGCTCGTTACGCCTTCTGGGCTAAGGGCCATGTAGCCACAATTGCCGTCCAAAAAAATATATAGAAAAAATGTAATACTAATAAAGAAAAGAGGAATGATATAGCCACAAAGAAAATTTCCACAAAACATCCACAAAGTGATGTGTCAAAAGGTCATTGGTGTATGTTGTGATAGTTTCTCTTTCCTCTTTATGATTAAACCAATCATTCTTTGACACATCACTTTGTGGATGTTTTGTGGAAATTTTGATGTTAATTTATTATATTACTAAACTTAATAAGATATTGTTACAAGATGGAATTACACTTATCTGATGCTTGATTGTGAGTTGGTATATGAACGCGCGTATGCTAGATTAAAGTTAGTAGATTCTAGTTACAAGACTTGTCGAACAGAAGACGAATGGGCAAGGATAAGAGAAATCACTAAAATTTTGAAACCGTTTTATGACATTACAACCTTGTTTTCTGGAAGTTCATATCCTACCTCAAATCTTCATTTTCACAATGTGTGGAAAATTCAATTGCACATTTAAGAAGCAACCGACAATTGGGACCCTGTTATAAGTGACATGGCAGAAGAGATGAAAACAAAGTTTGAAAAGTATTGGGATACTTATAGTATGATTTTGTCATTTGCGGTTATCTTAGATCCACGTTATAAAAAGAAGATCGTTGAGTATTGTTTTGCTAAACTTGGTATGGTTGGTGAAATGCTTAGTAATAAAGTTGGAAGTGTGGAGAGTAGTTTACGGCAAGTTATACAATGGGTACAAGGTTCGTGTGGATGCGATACATGATTTGAATTTAGCAACTAGTCAAAATGTTGCAGGTGGGAATCCATCGGATGATTTGGTCGGTTTTGAGTCATTTAAGAGTTGAAATGACAAAAAGGTGAAAGAAAAGTCACAACTAGATAAATATTTGGAGGAACCGCCCCTTGACAGATTCCAACATCCCGATCTTAATGTTTTACAATACTGGAAGGAGAATCAATGGAGGTATCCAGAGTTAGCCTCTGATGGCTCATGATATATTGAGCATCCCAATAACTACGGTTGCTTCTCAATCCTCTTTCAGTATTGGTGGTCGAATTTTAAGCAAATACCGAAGTTCGTTATTGTCCGATAATGTTGAGGCGTTGTTATGCACGTGCGATTGGATATTCGATCAAGAAGGTATTATATTTTATTTTTATTTTGTGTATTATTTTTTCTAATAATAAAATAATAGATCATTAATTCTTGATCTTTTATACATGTACAGGTGAAGGTGAAGATATCAGGCACAAAGACAAAGAAATCGACAAACGACTTATAGAGGATATAGAGAAGTTGATATGATGTAGTATGTGAATACACTTCTGTTCAGTTAATCCAATTCTCTTTTATACACTTCTACTTGATTGGATTTTTGGCGACTGTGGTCGCGTTTAAGCAGGTTGATTTGAATAGAGCAGGGGTGCCTTTGCTTGAAATTGTTTCTAGCATGATATGCTGCAGAATATGCTGCAGAACGGGCATTGAGGCTCAGATATCTCCACTAGGTAATTGGATATTTAAGTGTTTAAGTGTATAAAGAATATGCTTCCGTTTTACTATAAAAGTGTATAAAGGCGTTTGTTTCTGTTTGTGTCAAATAAGATTACTTAAATGATAGTTACTGCTGATTATTTCGACATCGGACATGGGCTTTTATGTATCTTCACTAGGTAAATGGATATTTAAGTGTGTATAAAGAATACGCTTCCGTTTTACTATAAAAGTGTATAAAGGCGTTTCTTTCTGTTTGTGTCAAATAAGATTGCTTAAATGATAGTTACTGCTGGTTATTTCGACATCGGACATGGGCTTTTATGTATCTGATATATGCTTTCCTGTTATCTCCTTTTTCAGAAATGAGATGAAAGGATTAAACACAGCAAATCTTTGTTCAATGGGAAAAAGTTCAGGGTGAGCACATTTACCTTATAACGAATTCTTAAACAATACATTTCACTGTTTAAGTAATAAAATTAGTTATAGTACTGTTTAAATGCTCTTATAAATACTGATACACACCCTAGAGATGATAGTATAATACCTAGGGATGAGCATTTCGGCCCGAATCCCGGAACCGTACCGGTACCGTACCGAAATGGTACCGTTCCCGATATACGGTACGGTACGGGGACTACCAAATAAGGTTGAAAAAAAAAGGTACCTTTCAAAAACGGTACGGGACTTATGCGGGAAATCCCGATTCGGTACCGGTACCGGAATTTAAAAGGTTTTTTCTAAAGTTAATATAGGGAAAAAAAAAGGTTGGAAAGTCTTGTTAGTAACAACTATTGCTCCCTCATAAACCCTCCCAAAAACCAAACCCTAACATATCATCAATTATTGGAATCAAAAAATTTGCATCCATAATTCATCCCGATCATCATCACTAAAAAAGGACGTACGTACATTAAAAGTTTTCATCCATATACGGTTGATATTTTTGCTTTCTTTAGTTCTATAACATTAATAATCGATCATGTATGGCCCATTATCAGTGACTTTTTGTATGTGATTTGTTTACTTTCGATGACATATTGCAGTGACTTCTTGTAAAAGTTATATTTTGATAGTTTGTTGAAACTTGAATTCATCACTAGATTAATTTATATTAAAAATTGACTAATAAAGATAAAACATTCTGTTAGAACTTAGAAGTCTATTTGTTGTTCTAATGCAATACGTTTTGTTGTAATGAAATACGTGGATAAACAAATAGAGTGCTTGGAGTTACTTATTTATATCTAATTGGCATATAATGTTTTTTTGTAGAGTGATGACACAATTGTTGAAGACAACCCAATATTAAATATTGATGAATCGGATTCGAGTGATGGTAGTGAACCCTCAGTTGTTGTGGTAGCAAAAGCTCGAAAAGCTCAAAGTGGCAAAAGAAAAAGAAATTGTGACAAAGAAGAAGAAGAGTATGAAATTTACGCAAAAACAAACAAGGAGAGGGCTTCGATTTGGCAACATTATGATCCGGTTAGGGGGAAGAAAGATGGGTTAAGAACGGCGTTGTGCAAGTTTTGCAATAAGACTCTAGCGACTCACGGTCCCAACGGTACTTCCGGTCTTCATAAACATTGTCCTTGTCCTTCTAATCCAGATTATGTCCCCAAAAACCTAGTTAAACAACAAACACATTTAGAGTTTAAAAAAAATCCTAGTGGTGAAGGTACTAGTAGTTTACAAACTTGGAAACATGATGAAAGTAGGATAAAAAAAAGCATTGCTTAACATGTTTGTTGTTGGTGAGATACCTTTCAAGTTTGTTGAACATGAGGTTTTTGTTGAGTATACTAATGCTTGTAATGGAAGATTTGTGTTGCCATCTAGACATAAGTTATCTAGGGATGTTTCAAAGTATTACTTAGATGAAAGAAGCAAGTTGTTAGCTTATCTAACAAAGCCAACAACTAGTTCATTTGACTACCGATACATATTGATACATGGACAAGTAGTTGTAAGAAAACAAACTATATGGTTGTCACGGCCCATTTTATTGATGACGAATGGAATATGCACAAACGGATTATAAACTTTAGACCTATTGATAGTCATCAAGCGGTAGATGCAAGTAATGATTTGCTTAAATGTATTGTTGGTTGGGGGATTAAAAATGTGATGACTATGACCGTAGACAATGCACCAACTAATGATAAGGCACTAGATCATTTGATTAAAAAGTTGCCTAACGCTAAAATATATGATGATGGGAAGCATTTTCATATTAGATGCATGGCTCACGTTCTTAATCTTATTGTTAAAGAAGGTTTAAAGGAAAAGAATTATCATGTGGAATGTGTAGCAAATGCGGTTAAATATATTAGGTATTCATCACAAAGGATAAACAAGTTTAAACGTTGCATGGAAGAAGCTAACCTTGAATCAAATAGGTTTTTGTGTGGTGAATGTCCTACTAGATGGAATTCCAAGCATGATATGTTAAAGATTGCATGCTCGTTAAGGGAAGTGTTTTGTAAATATGAACTTGAAGATAATTGTTATTATCGTGATCTTGAGAGAGTGCCGGAACATTCGGATTTTGGTGTGTGTGAAGGTGTTGTTGAATTTCTAGAAAAATTCAAAGTTAAAACCGAACTAATTTCCTCCTCTTCAAAGCCCTTAGCGCATCTCTTTTATAGAGAAATTCTAGATATAGACAAACATCTTCGTTATTGGGTGACTAAACCCGAGCTTTGTCACATGGTTGATGATATGGTTAAGAAATATAACATGTATTGGGGGAAATTTGATGAGCTTAATGATTATATGTATTTTGCCGCCATATTGGACCCGACTATGAAACAAAATCTTGTTTCACATGGGTTCAAAAAGATGTTGAAGTATAACATGTCTAGTTAAAGTCCTTTATCCGATGATGCTCTTAACGCCATGGTAAGAGAGATGTTGAAAGATGTTGTGAAAAGAATGTTCGGTACGGTATGCTCGGGAAAAAAACGGTACCACCAATTCGGTACGGGTTCGGTACCATTCTGATACCGTGCTCATCCCTAAATTAATACCTCTGTTGTCCCTAACATGATTGTTATAACCATAGTCACAGGAAACGCTGAATATCCCGCGTTCCTCGTTCCGGATCGTTCGTACCGAAACGCGGTACAATCACAACCTGGATCGCTCGGGATCGCGACCTGGATCGCTAGTTTCCGCGTTCCGTTTCTTGTGGTATGATTTTGTACCTTGGATTCGTTTCTGGTGTTATGATTTTCGTGGTGATGGTTTTTCCGGTGGAAGCTCTGTTAAAGGAATGGAGATGGTGAATTGGTGACTGTTGAAGGAGAGAAGAAGATAATAGTGACGGCTGATAATAAAAGATGTACAGTATTTGTTGTTTTTATTAACCTAAAGGACTTATTAAACTAAAGGTGGTCTTTGTTCTTTGTTTTGGCCTCACACAAATGGGCTAGCTAAAATTATATAAGTGGACTTTACTCACATATATAATTAAATGCATTGCTGCATTCACATGTAAATTTTGCTATATTTATATAAAATCTATAATTAAAAATATTAAATATAATAATAAAATTAATAAACGTTCATAAATATGTATATGAAATATATAGATATCTATTAAAACTTATATATGTATAAGTATAATATGGTACATTATACCAAATTGGGTACATCGTACCAACATATATGGTACATCGAACCGGAGCGTACCGAAATGAGCCTACCCCCCTTCGTACCGAATTTTAAGGACTTAGCGAACCGCGTTCCCGTTTCTCGTTTCCGTACCGGAGCGTTCCGCGTTCCGTGTGAGTGTGACTATGGTTATAACTCCTTTGGTGACCTACTGATGTCATTACCTCAAGTATATATATAAGGAATTTCCAAAATCCATTATCTGTAAGCTGATGAAATTGGATGTTTAAGTGTTTGGTAGAGCTATTGATTTTACGATTGCAAGACAGGTGGAATAGTATAACAAAGGGCAAGCTGATGAAATTGTGCAAGAAATGCGCCTTTGGGAAGAGGGCTCTCAGGTTTTATGGCACTTTACTTTTATAGGGATTGTTTGGATTTGCCTTTTGGATATTGAATATCACATTATCACTTATAAAACACACATCCAAACAACCACCTTAATGTGTTTTATTTGTCACCTGGGTAATCTTGTCTCGTTTATGCTTATCATTTTTTTCACTGAACCTGACCTTGCAAGAAAACAGTTTCTGAACTTGTTCAAATAATGAGGAACATCCCTTTTACCCAAAAAATAATGAGGAATATGTGATGGTAGAAACCAGTTACAATGAGGAAAACGGGAGGACTTGCAGATTACCTATAGAAACATTGCTCATCCCGAGAGTTGTACTTATAGAAACATTGCAGATACATTTATTCAGATTATAGCTAGCAAGCTGTATTTGACATTCATCTTAATAATCATATTAAGTGTTTCTTGCCTTTTATGGTAAACTAATGTTAGACTTGGTTGTTACTATGTGCTTTTATTATTAGCATACGGAGTTAAGGAGTGCCAAGGCTAGTAAGGAACTTATATAAAGTGATTATCCTCTCACCGTCCTACAGAACCTGGTCTTACATAGATTTGAACTTGATATTTTGTGTCCTAACACAATTCCTTCAGTTACCATGAAATGGCATTTTTCCCAATTAAGTACTAGATGTGCAGCTTCACATCTCTCAAGCATTTTATCGAGATTGGAAAGACAAGTTTCAAAAGAATCACCAAAAACAAAGAAGTCATCCATGAAAACATCCATGGATGTCTCAAGCATATCTTGAAATATTGCTATCATACACCTTTGAAAGGTNCGTCCTACAGAACCTGGTCTTACATAGATTTTTTTTTTTTTTTTTTTTTTTTCATTTCCCTAGTTGCAACTTGCAACAACTGTGTGATTTATGAATGAACGTTCGCGAATACGCATGGAGGTTTAATGGAAACCGACGTTAGAGTCAATGAGACATGAGTTATGTTGATGAATGTTCAAACTTCAAATAGTACACAATTTGAATTAAACCGAATAACCAGTTGGCTTTATAGTTTATACTTTTTATAAAAACTTACTATATATAGTAGCATGATCACAGGTTGTCACCAAAAGAAATGTAACAGGTCGACCCGACCCATCCCGTTTGCCCATGGCCCATTCAACCCATTCTTAAAGCATGACCCGTTTGACCCATGACCCAAACCGACCCGACCCAACCCATTTGCCACCTCTAGATAATTTACATGTTTAATAAGAAAGATATGTAGAACTGTAGAAGATTGAACCACTTTTTATAGAAAAAAAAAGTGTAAAATGGATCCTTCTATATTATTTTTAAATATCGGACGGCTAGTTATAATTGAGAATGGAGCACGATGAACGCGATATCACAGTACATGTGTCTTGGATGCTAACGGCATCTCAATTGTCTAATGCATGAACTACCTCAAATATCGATAAAATTTGAAGAAACTCCAATGTGTGCAAAAGGGTAGTCCAAGCCATTTACCCTTAATACTAACTACAACTTGTTATCTATTTACAAATGTAGCAGAATAAGGTGCTATATACACTTATACCAGCCTCTAAATCCATTTACCTTTTTGAACTTGTAACTTGTTATATTAATTATATTTCTGAATTTACAAGTCCATCCCAGCATTCTATGATATCTACGTCTTTGCAAGCACAGGGTGCCTAGAGTACACCATCTTTAAAAGGACCAGAATCCTTGATGAGTTCTGTAACAAGTTTCACCTGTTGCAACAACCAAATCCCACAAAGAAATAAATAGTTAAATGAAATACCAAGTATGCCTCGCTAAATACTGCTAGAAGGGTTCAGGGGCAAAAGAAAAAGGGAAGCAAAAAGCTATTCTTATCAATTTGAAACGAGATTGAGTAATTACAAAACACGTGTAGATGTGTGTTGGAAAAGAACATAATTTGAAAGGTATATATTTTGAGTATAAAACAAAGTTACCTGATCTGTTTCTCGGGACAAGAAGCTCCCAATCACTTGCCTAAAACCTTCATCTAGTAAATAATGGCAGCTGTAAGTGGTGACAGGCAGATAGCCTCGTTGAATTTTGTGCTCACCTTGAGCTCCTGCCTCTACTTTGTCAAGATTCATCTCAATAGCAGCTTCTATTGCCTGTTATGTCAATACAAAACTCAGGATACTAAACCACCATTCATTCTTGAGCAATTATACTTTTAGATAACGGTAATGATAATATCAAATAGAAATTCAATGTTTTTGGTATTGTTAAATGAAAACCTGATAGTAGCATGCTTCAAAATGCAAACTTGGATAATACACACGTGGGAGACATCCCCATAATCGCCCATATATTGTATCTCCACCAATAAGATTGAGAGCTCCAGCAACTAATTCATCACCTTCTTCAGCAACGATTAACATTACATCATCCCCCATCTTTGAGCCCATTATATGAAAAAATTCTCTTGTTAGATAAGCAGTACCCCACCTACGCAAGTGCACATGAACATCATAATCATTATAAGCTTCGAGAGTTATTGAAGATCAGTATGAGTTACTTTCACCAAAATAAATTCCCTCCATCTCCCAAAAAAAACATTTCGTTTTAAAGTTCAGAAGGAAATTGATGAAATCATCTTGCACAATTTTACAAAAGGATATAAACAAAATCTCTTTATCCTGTGTGCAGAAAGTATGGGTGATAAGGGAATTTTTATATTAGAGCACTCTTCGGGGTTGAAATATTTAGAGGTGGTAGTTTCTACCTATATACTTATAAATGAATCCATTCATGTTATTATTATCTATGATGAGTCAAACGGGTAAAGTAGAAAATTTGCTTATAAGAAAACGGATCAAAGTACATATTTAATGCATAAACCTATTACAGATATATATATAAAAAACCTTAGATTCTTATTTAGATAATATAACGATTATAATTCGACACACCAACTTATAAAGAACTTTTGGGCTAAATGTGTTTTGACCTAACCCATACCAAAAAGTAACCCATTTTGACCCGTTACCCAATACGCAAACTAAAGATCGAGCTACTACAAGGGACAGATGGTATATATAATTGAAAAAGCACTGGAGAAAGAATGAACTATATGCACTGAACTTGTTGTCTGTGGTGTTCCTGTAGAATGTATAAAATGTATCCCAGTGCTTGGCCTGTCGATGTGAAAATACACAATGTAAGAACAAGATTTTTGCAAGTAAAGACTACAAAACGGACTTTTAATCTTACAAAACAGATGAAGTAAATGAAGAGTACTAGAGATACACAGCTGTTAGTTTTGTATAAATTGTGTGTGCGCGCGCGTGTGTGTGTGCTGATGCATATCAAAAGAAAAATGGGAAAGAATAAGAAACATAAATGAAAGAATCCTTAACAGTATACCTTAATTTCATGACCTCGCAGCCGTTTCATTTTCAGATTTTGAGCAGGTACCTGCATTAGGATCAAAATGTATAAATAAAATTTATTAGTCAGGAGGCATGCTCAAACGCATATAGATATTCTATTTAAAGTTGCACAACACATTGAACAGACGTACCTTCTTGCGCTCTTGCCGGATATTTTTTCTTTTACTTTGCTTCATGTCCATCAAGAAATCATCAAAACTGTTGATTTAAAGAAAATGCGGGCATCAAAAAGAAAGAATGGGCTATTAGGAATTGATAACTGTAACTAATTCAAGAAGGCAGGAAGCATAATAATTTGCCCAAGAGACAACATATTGCTCACTCTTTGTAGTTGCGGTTTTTCCAGTGATACTGCATACCAGTTCTTTGCAGAAACCCCTTTTTCTTTAGTGCATGCCATTCATGTTCATTTGAAAATGTTATGTGCAATGATGAAACCTGGAACTGTCAAAGTACAGATGCAAACTCGAAATCAGACCATGCAAATTACATCTAAACGTGAAGCCATAACCAAGATTCATAAGGCACTTCCTATATTCCCACAATTGGTGACGTCCTACCAATAATCTACTATTTTCAGCCATTTTAATAAGAAAATTTTGGAGTATAATTGTGATTGACAAGGCTAGAAGATTTACATCATGTCTCAAGCATTCATAGAATCATATCCATTAAACTACAAAATATACATGAAGTGCAACTTTATTAGTGACAAATGGTAAAGTTACTATCTTCACAAAGAAATTAAGTACTGCTCATCCCCAAAGTTTAGGGATCGCAAGATAAGAATATGTTCACATATTTACCAAAATGGATTCTTGTAACAGTTTGCTGCTAACCTGACAACATAACCATCTTTACCCTACCTCAACCTTTATAAAGAAAGTTAGATGTAGAGAGGTCTAAAATGCTCAGTGTACGTCAATTATCTTCTAATATGCTGTATATTACCTCCACATTATCCTTTAAATTTCTGTCAACAAGAACGAAAAAAGTTTTCTTGAACCTGGCTATTGAATAATAATATATGGGCTACTAGTGTCTCATTGGTAAACCTTTACCATCTAGATACATCAAGATAAGCCTAGTTAAGACAGAAAGTAGAAGCAAAGCCCTTGCATTCAAGTGCTTGAAGGAAAATCATGGCTATTCTTCTGCACATTCACTAATATACATATTTGTGCAGTTTCCTGGGTTTCTAATTGCTTGTGTAAAGGGTTCTTCCTGGATATGAATAAGTTGAGGTTTCATTAAGCTTTGAACAAGGAAAGATAAAATTATTGCAAAACTTAGGTGTTATAGACATGCTTTCTTATTTACTTTCCTGACATAAAATTTTCTTTAAACTCTGGGAATATGCATACATAGATAACCCAAGTATATAGAAGGTTACAATAAAACTACTTAGATATGGAAACAACATTACAGGATGGCCTGACATAAAATTTTACGCCTGAATTGGCATACACAAGAACAAATAGATACTTGGATGGCCTGAAATGATGTTTTGACATTATAATGGCCTTAGTGTAAACCTTTTTCAATACTTGGGCGACCAATGCAGTTTCCCTCTTAATATCATAGAGTTTGGAATCCAATCGTGATTCTGATAGCTTTTCTATAACCAGGTATAACCGAAAGCTCCAGTGGCATCTATGCTGATTTAAAATCTATCGCATCAACATATATTGACTTAACTAAACTGTTATTCATATGACGAGATAAGAAAGAGAATAATACCTTATTGGCCAAATCTGCCATAGCAGATACTAAAATGTCAAAGACTTGATCTTTGTATGGTGTATTCCGCACTAAGATCCTCGGACCAGGTACTGGAGTAAATGGTACACAACATTGTAATTTTGGATAATATTTTGCACCATAACGGTAGTAAGCATCGGCCCATGAATGGTCAAAAACATATTCCCCGTATGAATGACTGCGATTGAAAAGAAACAGATATGACCTAATTGCAAATATAAATAACTTTTTAGACTTGAAGCAGATTGAATGTGATAACCTTTTAAGATATAGTGGGATCACGCCTAGGACGTTTTTATCTTCATCCTGTGCAACTATGTGACGTGGAAGCCATCCTGTTTCCTGAACAAGCATCAGACATAAATGCAATGAAATACGATTTTGTATAAACAACCTTCAGTTAAATAATAAGAAATGAGTTGCCAAACTATAAAGACTGGCATCATTATATATATCAAGTAAGAAAGAAATTTGAATGGAAAGAATTGTTAGTTGGTCTTATATACCTATCATATACAAATTAGACACGTCAAAACGTAGTAAAGAGCTTCACTTTTGGTCTAAACGATAGGCCACATCCCATTATTGAGTAACCTTTAACAGGGTAGTAGCAAGTCGGTGGTTCAAGTCGAAATTTTACAAGTTTCTCTAACAGCAAAAGCTGAAACGGCTGCTTAACTAACAAACTGCTGACTTAAACCTAAATCGAGCAGGTACAAGTTGAAATGCGTAGAGTAATGTTCTTTTAAGTTAACCATTATAGTCAAAAGAGATAGCATTACTAATTTAGAAACTAACTAACCATTATTGTTAATGCACACCAAAGAAGTAATTAAATTTTTTAATTACTTGAAACACCTGACCCCTCTTTAAGTCATCAATTTTTTTTCCTCAAAGCATCACTTTTTATCCAATTCCAATTGGCAACAAGAGATATGTTTATTTATTTGAACAATATATCCTTCACCAAAAGCTTTCACATATTTGAAACCACAGAACTAGTTGGAGAGATAAGGCACTCATGGAAGAGCCCATATGAAAGTTGTACATATAACAGATACAGTCATAAGACAAGGGGCGAAGATTAATATCTTTTATATGGACGTGACTGCATGAAAAGCAATCAAAAGTATCTGTAGTGGTGGTATCACATGACATGAATAAGAGAACATATACGCACAGCGTAAATGATCACAACTGATGAAAAAAGAAGTTCATAAATTCATAAAAATCTAGTAGGAAATGCTGCTGAGGATAACATGCCTAACCTTTACTGCAGAACGTGACTCCTCCAAACTTGAAAGAAACCCATGAGAAAGAAAAGGGTTATATTGTTCGGGACCAGTAGCATCGAGACTGCACGCATCCCAACCACTAGACGGAACTTCCAAAATTGATGATACAACAGAAACTGATATTTCTTTAGCTTTCTCGGTGTCGGCTGAATCTTCCTAGCAATTACAACCAGCATAACAGCATACATTACGAGGTGGGTTTAGAAAACGAACGCAATTTATATGCAGAAACTTGTTACAAAAATGCATACAGACCTTGGCATTAATCTTGGTCGATGTGAAGTTATTCAATGAGAGATACATTTCAGGAGGTTCCACAGCCTTTTTAGCTTCCCAGAAGAGTGACTTTATTTTAGATGTACGATTGGGAATAAGAAAGTCTTTTCTACACGAGAAGCCTCCCTGTAATAGCAAATAACAAAGCATTTCAATAAAAGAAAACCAAAAGTATCAAATACTATTGAAAACCAAAAGTATTAAATACTGTTTTTTCAAGAACGGAAACAACCTCATTTTACCAAAATAGTATTTGAAAAGTACATCATGGACAATATTGTGGAGGATCAGTGTGTAAACATGTGGCTTCCTATAACCTAGGATCTTAAGTTGTGCAAGCCAAATGACAATATCTACATACATAGATAGAAGTGATTGTGCATCGCAAATGTGACTTGTTATGTTCACCCTATTTTTCAAAAACAAAAATTGCCGTGTTATGTAAGAATTTCCAGCTCCCAAGGTCCATATTGTTGACTTTTAAATTTTAATATAATTAAAAAGTGCCCCAGAGTTCACCATAAAAATCTGAATACTTTCCTTTTTGCTATAAATACAAGATTTTGGTATCAGCACTCAATATAATAATCATAGTGCAAGATATATAGAAACAAATTATATATTAAGCTTCGGGCATTGAGATATGTCGCTGAGTAAAGAACCAAATCGAGTATAATGGTAGCTAAAAGTGTTGTGAAATCTGTGGAAAGACAGATTACAACCTTTCTGGACAGAATGTATAAGCTAGAACATGGACAACAAGTAATGAAGCTGATGCTCAAAAGTCATAAAACAAAGTAAACTAACAAGATCCCACTACTATAATAGTCTAGTCCAAATTGCCAAGAACAAAGATTGTAACGAATTTGAAGATTTCAGGATAGTGTATATACAACTCGTCTTCTAAAGGAAACGAGTCCGACGAGATTGAAGGGAAACAGAACAGTTCAAACCACCAAGATCAAAGATCTATAAAGGAAATGACGATTAAATAAAGAATAGAGGTTGCTCTATTCATCAAATTTATAATTTAGAGAAAATATAATGAGAATATATATGGCTGGACTTTTGGGCTTCATTCTCCAAGTGCTACTAGCTCCTAAAATTATTGTAATGCACATGCATGTGATCAGGTTATCCAAAGTAAACAAGATATCAATGGTAGTGGCCCTAGGACATTCATTGGATAAGGTGAGTTAGGATAGCCGAACACTCTAAATGCTAAAATGTGATATAGTGGTTACGAGTATGATACTATGATGGCCTGATTAGTATCGATGACAATTTATTAGTTACCATTAGATTGTTTACTGCTAGTAGATGCACTCCTATCAAGAAGTAAGAAAAAATAAAATCGGAGATACATGGTAGTCACAAAAAGTAAAAACAAGAACAAAACAAACATGGAAACAACAACATTTGGTAAATCGTAATCCTGAACTACTTTGGCCTAAGTAACAAGATACCACTTCTACATAAACTTGACTCACAAACAAAACATACCTACATAAACCATTATGGTACACAGGGTTGAGGTGTCCCTGTCAATCTACACTTTCTTTTTCCAACCATCTAGAAACACAGCATTAGCCGGTATAGACCATATTTGCGACAAACGTGAGAATTAAACCAATTCAAAACTTTTGTAATGCAAAACTGGTGAATCAATGTCTGATAAAGCATATACGTATAAATATTAATGTCCCTCCTTAGATTACTAAGCACCAAGTATGACCAGTTGTAGGATTTAGTGGGCGTTTGGTTTGTTAACGGGAATCACTATGGGTTTGTAAACCCACCATGCTTGGTTGGTATGAGATTTGCCTATTTATATGGTTTCATACCCATATCTCAAAATAAAACTCACCAACCAACCAATTTATTGGGAATGGAATCCATTCCTTCATTCCCATTCCCATAAACCAAACGCACCCTTAACAATACTGTATTTCAATAACATAATCTTATATCTTCTCCAACCAATTATTAAAAAAGTATAAATACTAACAAGAAACACATAATAAGCAAAGAAAAGCTTACAGGACAAAAATCTGTGTGACCAAGAAAAGGTGAAGGGCGAACAACAGCCATGGTCATTGCCATGGCCATGGCCGACAAGACAACGAAGGTTAAGATTTCTTGTTTCAACCAACCAACACAAACCCACTTCACTCCACTTCAGTTTGTGTGGGCTATCTTTCGACACCAAGTCAGATGGTGTTTGGTACAAAGATGCTACAGTAGTACTAAAATATAGGAAATTATATTTTATTTATGAATAATCATTTTTCAAAATAAAAATAATAATAATTATAACTTACTTAAACAAAATGTTTATGTTTATTTTGTAATAAGTAGATAAGTAGAATTAGTTTATAACTCGTCGCGAGTTGTTTATCTATGTAAATGTAAATTTATGTTGGCGTATGGTTATTTGGTTCATTTTTTTAACGGTCGTGAACAGTAGCCTAACGACTATTAATAATAATTAAACTATATAATTTCAATGACCAAACTATGATATGTGATTTTTATTATTTCAAACATAATGTTTATTCTCTCTTGAAACTTTTCTTGATAATTTCAAGATTTTTTACATTCTAAAAATTGTTTTTTAGTTTTGTTAATTGTTAGTACTTTTTAGCAAATCTTGGTTACGAATTATTTCACATGTTTCTATCAAACATATCGACCCACATGGTTTGGGTATGTGTTATAGATTAACAATTAAAAAGAACGATAAAATTAAACGTCGTATAACAATAGTACTATAAAAACAATGATAAAATCAAACGTCGTATAACAATAGTACTATTTTTTTTCTCTTGTGTAAAAAATTACACAAAACTACTTTTTATTACCAATTAACTAAAAGATTATTCGACATGCCTCACCCTAAGTTTTGTTTGTATCCAGATTATAGTATTATTTTTTTAAGGTTTTACATGTCTCTTACTTAGTGATTCAACCGCTCTTTAAGTAGTTTATATTATATATATTTATTCCTTAAGTAAAATACTTTAGCCATGCTCACATTGCCTAACAAAAACTATTCATAAGCTAGTTAATAGTGGCCCTTCCATGGGTTCACTGATATGCGTCGCGATTAAAGTTGCAACAATAAAACTTGAATACTACTTGAACGTAATACAAGGAACATGGCAAGAATAGGAACCACTAAATGTAATAAAAGAAACAAGAACGACAACTAGTAATTCTTCAACTTATATACTTCTGAAAGTCAAAAAATTAGTGATATGGGGTTTGAAAAAACTTTTAAGATGTTTATAGCTAAAAGAATTACCCTTAATATTCTTTGTGGAAAACTATAATAGAGGTTGAATAGTTTACCGCTTTTTAACTTAACAATCTTTAAAAGATTTGCGTGTGATTGATGAGTATGTAAATACTCATCATTTTTGCCTTATCTGAACTGCAAAAACATTTAAAAACATTCAAAAATGCTTTAAAATGCAGAAAATATCCCTGGATTGTGTTTTATATGTTTCAGGTGCAAAATAATTGAAAACATATAAAAAAAACAAACAAAGTTTGCATAATTGGCAGTTTCAGTCCCTCAACTTTCAAAACTTGACAAAATCAGTCCCTGAGCATTTGTTTTGGAAGAAAAGTCAACCAAAATCCTTTGAAAGTCAAAAGTAATCAAAAATGGTCCTTGGGTGAAAAGTTTCAAAAGTTTGCAAGATTGGTCCCTCAAGTTTGAAAATTGGCAGAATTAGTCCCTGGACATCCAAATTTTGGAAATAATCATTGAGGGTCCTTGGTTTATTAAAACTTGGCAAAATTTACCCTTGGATAAGTTTGGAGAATTGCCAAATCCAACCCTTGCAAAATCAGCAATTGGCATAATTGGTCCTTGTGGTTTTATTAGCTAAACAAACAAACAAACCCAACAATCTAACACCCCACTTATCCAACCCAATAAACCCTTTTCACACCCCTGGCCCAATACCACCCTCAGTCCAACAACCCTTTTAAATAAAAAATCCCACCCCGTTTTTATTACTCCCTTGGTCAACAAATAAGTCAAACCGTCACCCTCTTTCCCCCCCCCCCCACTTGCATACCTGCAAATTCCAACTCCCCCATTCCTCCAACTCACCAACACCATTCCTTGTTCCCTTTGCCTCCATAACATCCAAATCCCATTAAATGCCCTTGAATTGCTACAAGTTATCTGCCAATTGGTTAAGACCAATTTTCCCGCCAAAAATCCTTTGAAGGGTCAGGATCAATCTTAAGCCATCCAATGGCTCAAACAGAAGTGGGAAAGTCACTGAGGACCCCAAGGAACCCTATAGGTCAATAAAAGTGGAAAGAAGAAAGGAGAGTAACTTAGTGTAGTAGTAGTTTCGTTTTAAAATGTCATTTTAGTATAATTCTGTTTCCAAGTTGTAATCTTTAGTTAAAAAGCTCTGTAATCAATCTTTTAAGTGCAATATCAACTTAATGTCAGTTTAATTTCAAGTCTCAGTTCAAATTTAGTTTTTGGCATTTTTCATGAAAATCACATTTCAACCTTAATGTTGTTAAAAAGTGTTAGTTACTGGTCATTTAAGCTTAACTAAGTTCACTTATTAGCATTTAAAAGTTTACAAGGCATTTAATTCAGTTTCACTCATAAATACCAAAAATCCGTAAAAATAGCGTAAAAATAAAAAAATTCAGTGTATGACAAAGAAGATGCAATGGAGCATGGTATAATTTGGAAGGCCATGGTTTAGAGCCTCAGGGGAGGCATTAGGAAGTGGTTAGAGTTCTTGGTTCTCAGATTTATGCTTGGATACAGTTTTGTAAGCCTTTTCTCAAATATTGCATTTTTACTGTAGTTTAGCTTAATAGCTGATTTCTATGTGTTTTTGTCCTTAGTTGATACATGTTAGTTGTTATATCGATTAGTATCCAGTGTTTGTTCATCAGTTTCCATAGTTGCTTAGTTTTCCATTTTACTGTCAAATATAGCATAATCTTAATCTTTGAGTGTTTGTTGTTGTTATATGTGTTTTTGTGCTTATATAAGTTTGTTGCATCATACTACAACCTTGTAATCCAGTTTCATGGTCAAACTCAGTGCTTTAATTGAAAAATCACATTTTCATCAACTTAAAGGGTGTTTGGTTCAGGGGTGATTCCTCTATTCCAGTGTGTTCTTATTGTTACTCTTGGTTCAAACATATCACTTAGGGTCCTAATAGGTTAGTCAAACTCTAAAAATCAGTGGTCTTTACTAAAAAAGTCAATATCATCTTTTATTCCATCATGTTCATTAACTGTTAGGTTTTAGTAATCTAATTCACCCATATAAGCTCATTAGTTGATATCTTAGCTTAATTTAGTTTCCTTATAGCTTAATATTACTTATTCAATCATTAGAAGTAGATCAAACTTCACAAAAGTCAACTGAGTTCAAAATCTAAAAAAGTCAAAATGCATATGTTTGTCCGTTTTCTCAAAAATGGAAGGATTTTTCATGCCTTCAATTTTCAGATTTAGCTTTTAAGCTTTTGGGATTTTGATCCTTGCTAGCTTGTGTTTCTTGGACTAATTTTATTTTATTTTTATAAATTTTATTTACTGCTTATTTTTAAGCTCATTTGAGCCTGTTTGCATGAATACTGCCCTGTACAGGGCACTTGCTTGTTTAAAGCTCACTTTCATAGGCATGTTCCTTGTTCATTAATCTATGTTAGCTTGAGCTTATTGATGTTTTTAGAAGCCCTTCTGGCTGGTTACTTGTGCTTATGCTTCTTTTCCATTTTTATGCTTATTTGCTTGCTTATTCATGGTTCCAAAGTTCCCATCACTGAGAACCTTACACTAAGTCATCAGTGTAAGGAGCTTATTTCATAAGCCCTTTTTGAGCTTATGAGTGGGACCCACCTTGTGCTTTTTGGCTTTTTGTAAAGGTCAGTGGCCAAGGTTGTTAGTTCTAAGCTTCTTGTGGGCTTCTTAGCTTATTGGATAAGCTGAATTAAGGCCTGCAATTTGCCTTCTAGGACTGTTTGGTTCTCAGTTTTTGGGTATTGCTTATTTGGCTTTTTGGCTTATTTCATTGGGTTCTTCTTGTTGTTCCAGTTTAATCTAAGTTCTAGTGACTTGTTTCAAGCTTATTTTGCCTTTGGTTTACAGTTGGTAACTTGTTAGAAGCCTTTTTCATTTTCAAAAGTCCTTTTTAGCTTATATAAGCTTACTATGGAGCCAATAAGCATCCACAGTGCTTATTTTTTATTCCTAAAATAATTGTGTTTGTTAAAGTTTCTTGTTTTTGTTGTTAAAGTAGTTTTGCAAAAGAAAAAAATCAAAAATAAAAATGTTTGTAAAAAAGGGTGTGGAGTGGATTCGAACTCTGGGCATTTAGTCCAAACCTCAAGCTGAGTTCGTGCACCATCTCCCCTACCTTGTCCTTAGTGTTTATTCTTTTCCCATTTTTATTTATAGTAGTCTAGGGTCTTTTAAGCTTATTTTCATTTTCAGCTTATTTACCAGCTTATTAATAAGCATTTTGTACTTTTTTATATTTTTCCTAGCTTCCTGTTACTATTAAGTATTTTCAGAAAAACTTTTGTAATTTTACAAAATAGTTTAGTATTTTTAATAATTTAAATTAGTTTAATTAGTTAATAATTAGATTTTTAACTAATAATAAATAATATAAAAGTCAAAAAAAATAATTTTCTTTTTCTAATAATTTTCTTTTATCATTAGGTTCATAAAAATATAATTTTCATACCCCTAGGATTTATTTTGCTTAAAACTCACGTTTTGTTTAGTACGTTTACGTAATTTTAAATTAAACGTACGCGTTCTTAGATTTTAAACGTTTTTAAGCTAATTTGTTTCCACATTATTGTTCTATTAGCGTGTTTAAGCCATTTTGTTTTATATTTCCATAATTCACTCACTCATATCCCTTTTCCATTCAAAATCACCCGATCACAAGTCGTTTTAATACCATTCACACCTCGTCGGGACTTAACGACCCGGGAAATCACTGTGTTCCTTGGTGAATTGGCACAATAGGTTTGACTTTAGTTGACCATATCCGTGGTCCATTTTAGTTGACTGTTTGGAGCCAATCAAAATTTTGGCGTCGCTGCCGGGGAGGTTGTGTGCGTATTCAAACATATTTGAAGATTAGTGATCTTTGAATATTCGAGTCATTGTATATTTACCATCTTTGTTCATATTTTCATATAAAAACAAAACAAATCGTAAAGTTTACCATTTCAGATTACTCAGGGATTACTAAGTGTGATCTAAGAGGAAACGATTTGGTTTATCGAAACAATTACCAAAAACATTATAATTCAGTTTTCAACGAACACAAAAAGCCCAATAATATTTTTCTTTACCCTCTATCCATTTGATTCTAACTTCTTATACCTCTCTTATGTTTAATTCTTATGGCGTCTCTCGGCTACAAATGTTTTCATTGCAAAAATCGATCGAGAACGGCTATCGTTGTTTCCGGTGTATTTGTGAGAAGTGTGGAAATAATTGTAGAGACGGATTTTGTAATGTGTGCAATTTGTTCATAAATCCCACTTCTCTTAATGATTCACCAAAATTTTCTGACGACCCTCCTCAGACATCTTAGTTGGGACGAATATTTTATCATAAGCTTGACAAGTATACGCATCTCCCCCACTAAAGCCAAGGAGTAACAAGTCTAAAGTGGTAAAGGGTTTTGAGGCTTAAGGGTTGAACCTAGCTTCGTTCAAACATCTCCTGCACAAACTTAGTAGATCGCTAGCGCGAGTCCTCGATGCTTCAACTAACGGATGGTCACTAGTGCACTTCTTGGATCGCTACCGCGTTATTTGCATAACGAATGGTCACTAGGTCAAACACTAGATCGCTAGCGCGTTAGTCAATTAATATAAAATTCGGATGGTCACTACCTTATTCATACATTCAATATTCTTACTTGGCCATAATCATATTCGGATGCTCGAAAGCTAACAACGAATATAACAATACGGTTGGGTAGGGATAACATTTAGGATATAAATTGGTGTAAAATGAAAAATAAACAAAACAAATAAATTAAAATCCTAAGTGTGGTTAATTACTTTCCCAACCATCCCATGAATAAGACTCATATCATTGAATAACTCACGCTTTTGACTCATGTAACTCACGCTTTAGGTAGACACGAATTATACTCAATAAAATCTTAAACAAAGAATAACCTTAGTTGGCGTTCCCGTAACGGCCAACTCCCATTCAATCATAAATATAATATACAACAACAAATAGTGGTGATATCTCCCACTTTACAAAACTTTACATAAGTTGGTTAAAACAAACTTCCAACTTCTTCTCTTTCTTTTTCTTTTCTATTTTTTCGATTTTTTTTTAACTGTGTAAAATTTCACAACTTTTTCTATCACGATTTTTCCGGATAATTTTTCCATACTTTTCATAACTTTCAGAAATAACTGTAATAGTGAAAGTAGTAAACACACGAAAAATAAACTAAAAATATACAATATGTACTTTCACTCCAATTGCATTGTGCAATTTCCCGACCTAACCAAAGATAATGAATTACGCACGCGAACACAGGTAATGTAAGGAAACACACTTTGCCTAAAGTAACTAACCACGGATTTCAATCTACAGGGTAGGCTAAGGTGTAAGGGTGTAACGAAACATTTTAACAAAGGTGTAAGAAACGAAAGGAATGGCTCTGAGGGTTTTTCTAGGGGTATCTTACTCTAAAAGTGAGAGTAAACAAAAGGGTTTATACGGGGGTTAAATAACCAGTGTAGTTAGTTAATATCACATAACATATAAAGGCTTTTTGGGTGTAATCCTAGAAATTTACCAAGTTAGACAAGTCACTCCAATTATATCGATAATACTCATTATGGTAGTCTCGAATAGTATACAAGCCAAGTTCTAAAGTTTACAAGTCACCAGCACACTAAAGCTTTTGATTTTAGGCAAAAAATAAGGTTATGTGTGCGGCTATGTAATTTAGACTTAAACAAAAATATGCTAAAAAAATTTAAATTTTGATATATTAAGTGCATTTTAAGCGTATTTGGAAAAAGTTTATGACAAGTAAGCGTTCTAATTCTCCATCCCCCCACTTAAGTTAAACAACGTCCTCGTTGTTTGTGTTAAAGGTTAAAAACTGGAAAATAAAAGAATTAGAACAGAAAAACTCCCCTGATATTTGCTCGGAATGATCCTCCATTATGCGTTTACGAGCAAAAATCAACTTTCTTGTAGATGAGAACGTTTAAGCTTCATAAATGATGTTTCCACAAAAAGTGCAGGAATCTATAATACCACCTAGACTTTAACACACCTGAGTTAAGAAGGTTCAAACTTGCATAATAATTAGTAGTTAGTAAAAATAAAACCTAAAAAAATTAAAACTGTAAATCATCAGGTCAGTCGATACGCCATATCTTATGGAAGAAGATGCGCCGTATCGAGCCTGGAATTAATACGAATCAGAATAAAAGATGCGTCGCATTCTTAACCAGGGATGTGCCGCATTAAATAAACTGACAGAATGTTTTAAAATCTAAAAGAAAATGCAGAAAAATAAAATAAGATATGACCAGTGTAGATGATACGCCGCATTCCATGATGGAGATGCGCCGCATCTTCTACAGGTCTGACAGACTCGACTTATTGTGATGCGCCGTATTTATCTAAATTCGTTGACTGGTCAATAAATTTTAATAGACCAAGGATACGGCGCTTAGAATACTAAGATGCGCCGTATTGTTGTGCCAGTGAACAAAATTTAAATAGGGAACGTACCTTGGCCTCCGCAACACTTTTCCTTGTACACCAATTTTGGTCAAATGGTATACCATGTTGTATGTATAAATTCAAAATAGAGCAATTGGCATAACCGTTTTATAGTGGATCACAATCTCATAGTTTTGTGAGAAGTGTGGAAATAATTGTAGAGACGAATTTTGTAATGTGTGCAATTTGTTCATAAATCCCACTTCTCTTAATGATTCACCAAATTTTTCTGACGACCCTCCTCAGACATCTTAGTTGTGACGAATATTCTATCATAAGCTTGACAAGTATACGCATCTCCCCCACTAAAGCCAAGGAATAACAAGTCTAAAGCGGTAAAAAGGGTTTTAAGGCTTAAGGGTTGAACCTAGCTTCGTTCAAACATCTCCTGCACAAACTTAGTAGATCGCTAGCGCGAGTCCTCGATGCTTCAACTAACGGATGGTCACTAGTGCACTTCTTGGATCGCTACCACATTATTTGCATAACGGATGGTCACCAGGTCACACACTAGATCGCTAGCGCGTTAGTCAATTAATATAAAATTCGGATCGTCACTATCTTATTCATACATTCAATATTCTTACTTGGCCATAATCATATTCGGATGCTCGAAAGCTAACAACGAATATAACAATACGGTTGGGTAGGGATAACATTTAGGATATAAATTGGTGTAAAATGAAAAATAAACAAAACAAATAAATTAAAATCCTAAGTGTGGTTAATTACTTTCCCAACCATCCCATGAATAAGACTCATATCATTGAATAACTCATGCTTTTGACTCATGTAACTCACGCTTTAGGTAGACACGAATTATACTCAATAAAATCTTAAACAAATAATAACCTTAGTTGGCGTTCCCATAACGGCCACCTCCCATTCAATCCATAAATATAATATACAACAACAAATAGCGGTGATATCTCCCACTTAATACAAAACTTTTAAGTTGGTTAAAACAAACTTCCAACTTCTTCCCTTTCTTTTCTTTTCTAACTTTTTTCGTTTTTCGTTTTTTTTTGACTGTGTAAAATTTTCACAACTTTTTCTATTACGATTTTTGCGGATAATTTTTCCATACTTTTCATAACTTTCAGAAATAACTGTAATAGTGAAAGTAGTAAACACACGAAAAATAAACTAAAAATATACAATATGTACTTTCACTCCAATTGCATTGTGCAATTTCCCGACCTAACCAAAGATAATGAATTACGCACGCGAACACACGTAATGTAAGGAAACACACTTTGCCTAAAGTAACTAACCACGGATTTCAATCTACAGGGCAGGCTAAAGTGTAAGGGTGTAACGAAACATTTTAACAAATGTGTAAGAAACGAAAGGAATGGTTCTGAAGGTTTTTCTAGGGGTATCTTACTCTAAAAGTGAGAGTAAACAAAAGGGTTTATACGGGGGTTAACTAACCAGTGTAGTTAGTTAATATCACATAACATATAAAGGCTTTTTGGGTGTAATCCTAGAAATTTACAAGTTAGACAAGTCACTCCAATTATAACGATAATACTCATTATGGTGGTCTAGAATAGTATACAAGTCAAGTTCTAAAGTTTACAAGTCACCAGCACACTAAAGTTTTTGATTTTAGGCAAAAA
>LBNU01025598.1:27424-42986 GCA_014162995.1 Artemisia annua | reverse complement strand
TTAGTGCATGCGTCACTGGGTTCCATGACGTCCTTCTTCTACTCTTCAATACTGATGTTACCCCTTGGTAAAAACGCTAAGCATATGAGAATTGAAACCGGTTTCTGCCCTAAGGTTGAATAATTGGAGGGCTATTTCTTTTCACCATTTCTCAATTCATTTCTTTTTAATTCTTCAACCCCTTCAGTGCTTACCGAGACTTCATTTACTAGAATCTTGTTGGGTTTGTTCCAGTCCTAGCTCAGTCTCAGTCGGCACTCTTCCCTTTCTCACTTTTCTCCTTTTCTCAATCATTCCTAAGGACTTCTAATCTATCTATTGGATTGTCCCTGGGAAGATCCCTCCGGTTCTGGTGGATCATGGGAACATATACCTAACCTTACCATCCTTATAACTCCATGCTTTAAATAAAAGTGGTCGGTCTTTTGGTAATTTTCCACATTCGCCATATAACCAAATATTTGAAAATTCTCTCAAAGTGTTTATGAATAAAGAAACACATTTTGTTAACACTTTGAGAGTTTTATCATTTTTTCAAATGCTCCCCCTCAACATGTGCTTATAGGTAGAAAGAAATTTGCACATGTCGGGGCGAGTTGCACTTATTTGAATTGATCGGCTCTTAATAGACATATACCCGAGGGACACGTTTACGTTGCTTAGTTAAAGGGATCCATTATCAGCTTTTAGGTGATAACTAGCCCTAATAACTAACTTGATGTTGTTAACATTCCTTAAAAAAGGAAGTTAGACCCGTCAAAGTATATATCTAAGAAGAGTTTCTCGAAACGGTACTATCTACTTTGACCAGTCCTCTTCGAGACATGTTTACATCACTGGTAAACCAGCTTGAAATTATTACTAGGCCAGGACTAGTCTTTTCGATTCACGACTTTTCATATTTCGTCAATTCATGAGTCAAAATCTGAGTCATAATCATTTCACGGTTTCTACTTGATTTTTGTAAAAACCGCGAAAGACTCTTAGCCACTTGCTCCCCCTCAATATGTGCACATTGATTGAATCAATTTTGAAAAATTTTGGCACATACGGGTGAGCTTACAAAAAAAAGATCATTTATTCATCATTTTAAATCACTTGCTCCCCCTCAATATGTGCTTTGTTCATACTCCAAAATCTTTAAAATTTTAGCACATAAGGGAGCGATCTTTTGAGTCCAAAACATCTTTATCAGTCCAAAAAATATCACATTTAATCACTTGCTCCTCCTTAGTATGTGCTTTGATTAACATCCAAAATCTTTAACATATTAGCACATAAGGGAGCGTTCTTGAAAGTCCAAAAACATCACTTTTTAAATCAGTTTTCATATTTAAATCACATTCTCTCCCCCGATCATAAAATTTCAAATCTTTTGAGATTTTGTGATCTCAATTGATTTAAATGATTTTCGAAAAAATTTTGGAGAGAAATGTGATAAAGTTTTAAACATTAACTGATTTTGAGACACTATTTGAATTTTCACTGTGGCTGGTGCACAAAGCTTTTAAAGGTGCAGAAATTTTGAGCAAATGCGCTTCCCCTCAATTAATGGCCCGTTTTTCAATTTTTAACGTTTAATAGCCATTAAAATGAGTGAAAACGTATTCGAGAAAATTTAAGTCTGATGGCCACCTTGTACACCACAAAATCTCTTTTGAAGAATTTTAGAAGAAAGAGATTTTGGGAAAAGAAGACTTCTCTTCTTTTACTAGAAAGGCTGCACTGAAGCGTACAACTTTTCGGATAATCCGCACACAGTGTAAACATGATAACGTGTTTTTACACAGATTTTGAAAACCGGGTTGCTATCTGAAGTAATAGCAAACCATAATTTAAGCAAACATATATTTTTGGTGTTTTTGAGTTTTTCAGATTTTTTATGGTTTTTATAGGTTTTATAATTTTGTAATTTTCTTTTCTGGGTTTTAAATAATATAAAAGGATATTTGAAGCGAATCCATTAATCCTCATTCACCTCCTGAAGACTTTTGAGTGATACTGGCATGAGACTCTCCAAACCAAGTTGCTGGAGAATAAATCGAAACCGTTCTCCAGGAAGTGCCTTAGTGAAGAAATCTGCCATCTGAAATTATGTCCTTGTGAAGTGAAGTTCCACTACTTCACTGGTAACCCTTAGCAGCAACCCTTGCCTTGTATACAGACCGTTATCATGCTCATCAGATTTCACTTTAATTTTCCATCTAAGAGCTATAATCATTGCACAGTCTGGAGATGGTGCCAATTCCCATACTTAGAGACAATAGAATTGTATGGAATTATAAAAACACCATAGGGCAAGTGTGTCCAGATGCCTTCGAGTCGACACAGGTTGAGTAGATTTCCCATTATAGTGAAGAACATGTGGTTGTGGTTAGGACACTGATGTGCTTGTGTTGAGATCTCCTGAAGAAGAAGCCTTAGATGAAGATTGAGGAGCAACTGTGTCTTTGAACGGAGCAACATCAGGTGGAGCAGATGGATTCACTTCAAACGATTCGTCGACTGCAGTACCTTGATGTACGGAAGGAGATTGTATGTTTGATGAAGTTGATGAATGACTTGCTGATGGAGCGTCTTGAGCCATTGAAGAAGAACAAGATGGACCATTTAGGTCGTTTGGAACATAAGCTGCGATGGCTGGTGGTATCGGTGTATCACCAATTTGCGGCTCAAAGTATTCATCAACCACTTGATTATACTGAAGTGTGCAGAAGCCATTTGCTCAGACAGCTCATAGAATGTAACGTGAATGGTTTCCAAGATTTGTCGGGTTAGTATGTCATAGATTCGACATCCCTTATGATCTGAAGCATATCCACCAAATATTTCAATAATCGCTTTAGTTTTTAACCTTTCCAGATCTTGGTAGTCATTTTGTAGGGTATGAAGAACTCCCATGAGGATGTTGACATTATTGGGTTTGTGGGCATGCTTCTTTCTTTAGTGCAGTTGTCTAACCGAACAAATAAGGATGATGTACATGGTAGTGACATGTTTGCCTTGAAGAGGATCAACACCATCCAATTCTTTTTAGAAATTACACAGTCACTTACGACATAATCACCATAACCCATAATTGTGTCAACCTGGTAGTTCCCAAATCTAACTATCCCTATAAACTCATTCATGAAATTCTTGAGCCCTGAGTAATTACTGATTGGTTTAAGAAGATGTTGACATGAGTACCAAACAGAGAGAATTAGTCGGTACGTTGAAGAAGACAGTAATCAACACTTCTAAAACTTTCACCACCAAAGCTGTTGAGGTTCCTGAAGCTGTAGATGCCATGAAATAATCTTAAGCGGAGTTTTACAACTCTTGTGACTTAAATCGAGAGTTCGATTCTCTCCCGGGATTTTACTAAAGTCAACAAAAGAAACCGAAAGATGGGATATGCGATTATGACTTAGAGTGAGATCTTGGATAAGTCACAATCTGTACTAAGTGTCAAGTTGCGACAAGTCAAGTTACAATAGATCCGATTGTAATGAGTCAAGTCGTAAGGATTAACTCACAACGTCAAATTACAATCCGACTAATCGAAACGACTTAAGTTACAACAATTCACCAAGCGCAAGTGGTTAACAAATCACTAGAATCTCACAGCTGAGTTAATCACTAGGCACCACTAAATCGTCGAATTATAGCCTCCTCATTATAAAGCTTTGGTAGCTTAGCAAAGTATCATCTCACGCTTGAATAGTTCTTCTCATCTTTCTTCCAGCTGAAAGGCTGAAGTAATGCGTACCAAAAGTATCCAGAGACCACTTCCCCCAAGTAGTTGAAATGATGCAATCAGTCTCATTCTATGAAGCTCAAAACCCTGAAGCACCCTTGTACCTCTTTTATCATCAGAAACTGTATTTTACATCTCTTCCCCCACGTAGCTGGAATAATACACCAAAAGAACGAGTTAGAACACTGATCTTCTCTGTGGTTGTGACATTTAACTTCCCGGGATAATTTTAGTTAGGAAGAAGTATAAAGCTCATCACGTGTACTCGTTGTGCATTCCGATGTATGTCTCCTTCCCCTTTACTATTTTTGATCCTTCAGAATCAGCCACACATTATATGCACATACAGCTTGAAATTTTGTGAGAAGAGCAACATATGCTTAGATGTATCCTGTGAGAATCAACTGCTACAGAAAAACTCTCTTATGACTATCTCATCAACCCTAATGAAAAGTCGGCTATTGCTCAGACCACTTTGTGAAGTAAACCCGATATTCCCAACATGAAGATGATGTAGAATTCCCCGATTTTGTGACTTAAACTTGCACCATTGTATGACAAAGAGCGGTGTAGAGACTTTATGCATTGAATCCCTAAGTACTCTATACTCTTCAACCATCCAACCATCGAGTATAAGACGTACATCACCTCTTGAATACCGACAACTTCATGTGAGTTGTGACACTGAATGTGATAGTTATTTTGTGGCAATTAGAAGAGAAGATTTACCAAAATAACTAGATACCCAAGTCATCGTCAATGTAGAGATCAAATGCTCGAACAAGGATCCCGAAGATACTAAGTACACATACCCGTAAACTTTCACTTCAATCTCAAATAAACAATATCAAGTAAACTCCGTGATCACTTGACATTCCATTTCAAAATTCTTAGCCGACATTTTCTTTTATATTCTTGTGGTTGATTTACAGAGTGCACATTAGAAGGAACAACAATCCGTGAAGAAGAGATTCTTCAGAGTCCAGTTTTGGGAAAGGAGTACCAGAAGACGGATCATTATTCATGTGCAGCTTCATTATCATGATAGTCATCATCAACACCTTGAAGAATAATTGAAGATTGGGTTTCGTGAGTATTCTGAGAAATACTTCATACTAGTGCATCTTGCTCAATGGAGATGGAAGAAGATGAGCCAAGAGCCAACAGAAACCGAAGAAGGAGCTTCAGAGACTAGATGTTCACCATTCGTTGAAGTTTGGAAGCATTCATCAACCATAAATCCCAGTTATTCTTAGTAAATGGATAATTAGGTGTCTGAGGTGAGTCGAATGACCATTCTTCAAGCATAATCATCAAGTAGTATGTATGCGCTTCTCCCTCTCAATAATTGCATATAAGGTTTGCAATATTTGATTGTGCATGTGAATAGTAGTACAATCAATCATGCATCAAATTCACCCTTTTACTTTGCACATAGTGAAAAATATACAACCATTTTAATCTTAATATATATATATATATATATATATATATATATATATATATATATATATATATATATCAAAAATATTAAGAGTTAAACACATTGTCATATTACATCACCCAAATAAATAAAAGCAAGGTGATAACAAAAGCTTGCAGAATCATTCCGTTCTTTGGAGAAGCATGTAGTCATCTTCACAAGTCCTTTGGGGATACAAGGTTCAACCTCGAGTCATGATCGGTCCATTGGCTGGTGTATATTCCAGGCCTGTTAGATTAGACTTGTAATACAACCACTAGAAAATCTAGTGCTTAACCAAGTGTGTAATTCATCACTATGCATAACCACTGGAACATTGTACTTATCTCTGTAGAACATAACACCTGGAGAATTAATCACAATGATATCAGCTACCAAGAAGAAGACGGAGAAGGTGGTGAACCCGTTGTTTGAGAAGAGGCCGAAGCAGTTTGGTATTAGTGGAGCTTTGCCACCCAAGAAGGATTTCCACAGATTTGTGAGATGGCCACAATCATTGAACCAGTTCACCAAGACTCTTGACAAGTATGAAGAGTACAGGACGAAGTGGGGTGGTGGTATAATGGGATCCAAATCACAGGCAAAAACCAGGGCTAAGGAGAGAGTTCCAGCTAAGGAAGCAGCCTTGGTAATTAGTTGTCTGCATTTGAAGATGTGATACTCAAAAGTATCAACATTATTATGGAAGTTCTTCATACCCTTCATAGGTACATTAGATGAGTGGCTGAGGATCCTTGTAAGAGTCAATCATTGTGTCCTGCACATACCAAAATTCATACAAGAAGAGCCAAGAGGGATGTTAGGGTTAGAACATGCATAAATGGACACATAGTCAAAGGCAAACACCCAACTTGAAGAGTATAAAGCAAATGCACACACCAAGACACCCATAAACCGCTGGGAAAAACACAACTAGAGAAATTAACCGCTACGCAAACAAGTCGCTAAGCATGCAAACCTCTAGGCAACCAAACCGCAGTTAAACTAACTGCCGTTAAACTAACCGCTGTTAAACTAACCGCTGTTAGACTAACCGCTGATAAACTAACCGCTGTTAAACTAGTCGCTGCTAATCTAACCGCTGCTAATCTAACCTGCTAATCTAACCGCTGTTAATCTAACCGCTGTTAAATTAACCGTTGTTAATCTAACCACTGTTAATCTAACCGCTACCAAGAACAAAAGTAACCGCTATCAAGAACATAGAGGAAACCGCTATCAAGAACATAGCCTAGAACTACCCCAGACAACACTCATAGATACACAGGTAACAAAGAACGCACAATAGAACAGATAAATGCATCTCATAACTTCTATGGCCAGCAACAACAACTAGTGAAAAACATCTAACAACCAACTACAAACTAATAGATTAAAACAGCTCGAATACGAAACATAGGCACACGAAATGAGAGCAAATCAACAAAGAAACAACTACAACCATACCTAGAAAAGTAGCAGGCAAAGAAGTAGCAAACAGGAGAGAAATAGAGTGCAACGATTTTTAGAGAGACAAGGAAGATTTTTAGAGAGAGAGAAAGTTTTTTAAGAAATAACCCGTTTTGATATAACCGCTATCTATTTATAAGCATGTGAAAGATTTAAAACATGTCAAACTAGGTCCTTCCATTTAATCAAACCGCTGCACAAGATTCTCAATATGGCAAAAAAGGTCCTATATATTTAAACAGTCCACTAAACACAAGCATTTGGCACAAGCACAAAGAGAAAAAGCAACAATCAATACAACAAAAGGCAACCATAAAAGCAAGCATGAGAAGCAATCAAGGCAAAACAAAACAAACAACCATTATCCCCCTCAATCAATGACCTGAGATTTGTAAAAAAATCAGAGTGCATTGATTGAAGAAGGAAAATCACAAGAGTATAGGAAGATGGAACAAGCAGAAAGTACAAAAGAGCAGATAAAGTCCGAGTCCTGAGAAGAGAAACTCAGAAGTCATAGAAAGAAATGCATCAAGGGTTAGATGTAAAATCTCCCATCATTGGAGATTTGCGTATCTTTGGCTTCCATGTATTGTGCCTTCTTGTGTGGAAATGGTAAGAAGATCTTCCACTTGAGTAAGAACAACCTGCATTATCACAAACTCGATTGCATGTATATGGGTTAGTGACAATAGTATCCAAACCCATAGGGTTTTTTCGGCTGACCATTGGATTGACATTAGTAAACTCCTTACTGGTTGGTATCCACTTAAGTCCAATGAGCTTAAAAATTCTACTGGTAGGAATCAACTTTGGGCAAGATCTAGAGTCATTAAGCTTCTTATACACTGAAAATGACTTTCTATAAATCCTAGGTTTTTCCAGTTGAGGCTTAGCAGAGTTCTTAAATAAAGCAGGAGCCATCAAGAGAGGTTGAGATCCTAAGATTCCATCCTTATGCAGTTGTGCTCTTATTCTAGCCCTTACTAGATCACCGTACTTATATAGTTCATAAGAGTTTATATTTTTTATAGTTGATTTTGACACAGCTTTAGGACTGATCTTAGGGGAGCTTGGTGCAGGTGAAGGGGAATCACCTAGATGAAGTGTGACAGAGCTAGAAGCAGGATTATTAGGCAGATTTTGCTTATAGGGTGATTTAGATAGCACTTGTTCCAAATCAACTTGGGAGGCAAACCGGGTTTTTGAAAACTTTGTTCTTTCAGACCTAAATGCACTAGGTTGTCTGGCCACAGATTGGTTTCTCTTATTTTGAAAAACTGGTTTCCCTAAGATTGATGGTTTTGTAAACTTTGTGATTTCACCATTCTCTGTTAAATTTTCAGGCTCATGATTAATATGTGTGACAGTGAAGCCTACTTCCTGAAGTTGTGCTTTGAACTTATCATCTTTGTAAGTCCAAGAGTTTGTAAGTATAGCATCCTTAGTACTCTTAGCTTTGAGAGACTCATTCAGGTTATTACATTTAATTATCAAAGACTCATTGTCCAACAGTAATTCAGCCATTTTAGACTCAGAATTTCTAGTTGCAATCTTACTGTCGACAAGTTTAGCTTTCAAATCATTACACATATCACTCAAGTCAGTAATACGGTTTTTCAGATATTTGATAGTCAAGTTCTTGGTTTCTAGCTGAGTTTTCAAATCATTAATCATAAAATATTCACGGACATCAGGAAGATCTGGATTTTTGCATGGTTGATTATTTTGAAAACTTTCTTCTTTTTGTTGCATTGTGATTTCAAGAGAAATGCAATGTTTTTCAAGTTGCAAAAATCTTTTTGAGAGTTCGTTAACAGTTTCTTTATCAACCATATCCTTTTCTTTAAAAACATCAGCCGTCAACACAGAACTTAACATTTTATCACGTTCAGCATCCTGATCACACTCTTCTCCTTTATGACTCATATTTGTTGAATTTGACATGGTATTGCTATCAGTCTTTTCCAGCGAATTTGAGTCATAAGTGAGTTTGATTTGATCAGTATGCTCCCGTTCATTGGAGAGCACATTATGTTGATCAACTAAAGGTACCTCCGTACTTGACCTTTGGTCATTTTCCGTTCTAGATTCAGCATTCATGCCATGGGTGACAAGCGTCACTGATGTCACACCCCCAAAATCGGGTCCAGCGGAAGCTTACATATTGCTGGGGTGTAACTCAATTGGTATCACAACACAAGCGCTAGGAATAGTTTTCATTTCAATCATTTAGAATAAAATGGTTTAACAAAATGTTAAGTTTACATTATTAAAAGTGGTGCGGAAGTAGGCCCTCAAAAATATAGTTCAAAACGGTCCCTGTATGAATATCAGAGTCTTCTATGACCATGCCATGCCCTACCAAAACCTCCAGTAGCTTGTCATTGCTTAAAACCTGAAAATACATGCTAAAGTGTCAACACGAGGTTGGTGAGTTCATAGTGTTTAATGAAAACGAATTGCATTATGATGAGGATTCCCCAGCGAAGGCATTGTAAATCCACCCAGTTCCAAGTCTTGGCCATAACAAGACTTGCAACCTGTGTGTTTATAACCCACCGCCAAATATGATTTGAATTATGTAATTGGAATACTTTTCCGGTAACCACAAGTAAATGTTATACGATAGCCACAAGTATATAAAGGCATGACATAAGTCATGTAAAAATAATAGTACAATAGCCTTAAGCTCATGACCCCGAAGCTTGACGGAATACTCATTTGCCCTTAAAGAGTGTTTTGCCAGGCACTCTAATATATGTAAAATGAAATGCATCCGCTTGACTGTTGATCGAAACCAACACAGATGGAGGCGTCACCCTCAATAGATCTATCCACTCACTCTCGCTTAAGCATAATTAACGGTTCATGATGGAGGGACTTTCACTTGGCAATACGGTAACTTAATCTATGTACTTGAAGTCTAATACTTTGGCTCGTATGAAAAACGGTTGCTATAAATTCTCCCTCGTGGGATTTAAAGTGAAATCATAAATTGAAAACTTGTAATTGAGCATGTATCTCCCCCAAAGAGATTGTAAAGTAATTAAACAAGTAAAAGTGGGGCTATGACTCACCTGGAGTGATGATGCTATGAATTTGGAATGCTAGGAATACTTGGAATACTCGGAAACACAAGGCGCGAACACTAGCCGCTACCTATAATACTTGAGAATCATGAAGTGAAGCAATGAATGATCATGCACATGTTATCTATACCACTCGTACTTTGAAAATATAGGTTATCGTTGAAATTCAATGTTTTCTAACACTTGGTAAAAATAAGCGCAAAATAGCTCATAAGAACTAGTCATAAAAATATATACATAAAGTGTTAGTGTTTGGTCTTGACGTTTTGAAAAACCTTGAAGTCATCTCTTTGACGTGTTAGTGAACTCTTGACGAAACGTGTCTCAAGGGTTAAGGAAAACGGCTATCCAATCGGTGTTACATGGAAAATATATACTCTTAGTACGTAATATATATATATAGAGTTATCGGGTTTTAAACGTGGATATCTTGGTCGTCATAAGCTTGTTTTTCACGTTCTTTATATCCGTGAATTCGTATAAACATGTACTAGTATATTTTTAGTAGCTCGGACCCTTTAGGTAATGTTAAACGTCACATTTTGGCCGTCGAAAAACATCAAACAGCATGCAGTTTTTCCGGAAAAAGTGTTTTTAGTCGTTAAACTTGGAAAAATCATATCTTCTTCGTTATAAGTCCGTTTTTATCCCCGTTTTCGGCCATAGCTTCGTCTCGGAAATTATTTTCTAAATCTTTAGCCAAAAATTACCCACAACCTACTGATTTTACCAAGTTTTCAAAATAGGGACAGAAGGTATTTTCCAGAAATTATAGTTTTCGTCGTTAACTCGTTTTTAGCATATCTTTTGCATCGTAAATGATCTTTTAGTGATTCCGGTGGCTACGGCTTCGTTTTTGAAAGTATTTTCTAAATGTTTGGTCAAAAGTTACCCATCACTTACTGAGTTTCCCACGTTTCAAAATTTTGGACAGTAGGTAAATATATATTTTCCAAAACCATTTTCCTAGTTTCAAACTTGTTCCAACTTCAACCAAACCACTTTCAATCACCACAAAACTAGTCTAATCCTACCATACACCTTCTTAGGGTGTCATGGGTTCCTAAACATCACCAACCTTGGTGGATCTCATGAGGATGTTAATAAAATCTATAGATCTAGTGTTTATGATGAAAATGATTAAAGTGGCATATATAACTTGTATTTTTGCATGATCAATCACTAATATAACTTGAAAAACAATAAAATGAAAGTATGAAAAGATTAGAAAATTTGTGTAGATACTTACTTGAAGATTTGAGGAGTTTTGGATGAAAATATGTAAATAACCTAGGGATTTTTATTTCAAAATCCTAACTAGATCAATACTAAGGCTTGATAAACACTTGAATCTTGAAAAAAAATCATTTCTTCTTCTTGATCTATTGTTGGCTGAATTTTGTAGAGAGAAGGAAAAGATGAGAGCTTTTTAGCTTGTTTACTTGAAGTGTATATTGTAATAATGAGAGAAAAAAAAAATAATATGTAAGTGTATGTAGATATTTATGGGACAAGATCCATAAATCAAGGTGGGGAGGGTGGGTTTTAGTAAGAAAAGGATGAGTGTGTAAGTAAAATGAAGACTTTTGTGTAGATTTAGTTGGTTATTGTGTAGTTTAGGTGTTACCGGGTACCGAGTTTGCTAGAAATAAAATTTAACGGAGTTAACCGGGACATAATAAAGTCATAAAAATTATGAAAATATGTTGGGTACAAGCATTGAGTGTCGGAATAATTATTGTTTAGTTTTTACGAAAACCGTCGTAATTATATTATATTTACGATACGAATTAAATAAATTTCCAAAATACCGGGTAAATGAACTTTATAATTTTTGTGATGTTGTAAGGAGTGTAAAAATATATCGGGATCATAGTGGGGATTATCGGACGGGTTAGTCACATTTATCGATCGCGGGTTAACGTTTATTTAAATTTAAATATACGTAAAACGTCAAATGTACTAAAATGTTAATTTAGAAAACCTACGAGTGGAATAGTATGAAAATGCTATCGTGATGATATGTAGACTATTTCTAGTCCGTATGAAGTGTCCCTACTAATAATGCATGAATTCGCGGCTAAACCAAACCGGATACGCGAATATAAATACTCGTAAACCCCGTTTACGATGAAATGAATGATGTGCATGAATAGTGTTATCCCCCGGGAATGAATAGTGTCACATGAATAGTAACACTTCTCAGAATCACAAACGGACTCCGAAAATGATGAATAGTAAAATGGTGAATAGTGACCAATGAATAGTAAATGATGAATAATAACTTGTGAATAGTGTTTTAGGAAAATGCCCTGAAAATGCCGGTTGTTACAGTCTCACCTCCTTAAAAGGAACTTCGTCCCGAAGTTCGGTTTGTGTTGGTCTCTGGAGTGGTATTGGTGAAATTGTGATGATATCTTGGTCACATCTAGTCTTCCCGCTCCAAAGTAAACTCAGGATTCCTTCAGGAATACAGGGAACTTCATGATAGTAATCCGACTATGTTTCAACTGTTTGACATCAGGGTCCATGATTCATTGGTTTCTCCACCAAGTTAAGCTTATGGTCGAATTGAATTTATTCTAATGGAATGGAATGAAGTATACTACAAGTGGTTCATTTGGAAGGCACTTCTTGAGGCTTGAAATGTGAGGTGAGATATACATGTGATGCTAAACTATGATGGAAACTCAAGTCTGAAAGTCGGCCGGCAAATTCTAAAATGAATCTCGAAGGGTTCAATGTATCTCGGGTTTGTTTCTCGTGCTTTGGTGTATTATGTTTCAATTGGTGTTGTCCTTGGGATCTTGTGATAACTATTGTTTTAAGTGAATCCGATTTATAGCAAATAGTTAGCCCAACCATTTCCAGGATTAATCACACCCGATTTGAGCACATTTTCCTATGTTTGAATTGTTCTCTAATTCTGACCATTGGTCCGAAGATGATAGGTGGTGTCGTTCCAAAGGGATCTTAAAGAAATTGTCAAAAGTTTGGGGTGAATCGAATCTTCTTATTAGGTATGGTTGGAATAGGTATCATGAATCTTGTGGAAAAAATCTTACAAGGTTAAGTCCGCCAAACGGGTTATTAGAAGGAATAGGTTAGGATAAAGTTGCGACCCTTCGCAAGAATGTCGTGAATCGAGTCTTTCTCCACCTACGGTGCTTAGTTTCCGTTACTAAGGTTTTTCTCATGCTCTATGTTGTTAAATCACCAAAACCCTAAAGGTATAAATGATGTAATATAGTGATTGATTTTCAAAGTTGGTTTTGAGATGGTGTTAGGTTCATGAATCTTTCCTGAGTAAATGAATTTATAACTTTAAGCAAATGGCTTCCTAAGTAACATTTTTCTTAATGTTTCAAAATTTAGTAGCTATGCACAGTAGGACTATTTTCAACAAGAGGTGAGTAGTGTGGTTTGCCAAGGGTTGATGCTTAAAATTTCTTAATGTCCCACAGTTTCATAAAAGATTAACCAAAATGGAATTTGATTTTCAAAATAGGGCCTCAAAAAAGTATTTCTTAAAAGATATATGCTTTGTATAACTGTAGTTTGGAGAAAAATCTATTTAAAAGTGGAAGTATTAAGAGGATAAAATAGTCGGGTAGGTATGTCTGTACAAATGTGTAGATGTCTGACATGTTTGAGTGATGTCTATAGGTGAGGTAGTGTTCAAGTGAGTGTTCTATAGTCTTGGTTTAGGAAGTTGGATTCATCCCTACAGTATTGCTTTGTGAGCATTCGTACCATAACGAATCTTGTAATTCAGTCAAGCCAGTACTTTTCGGATGATGGAAATTTTGGCAATCAGGCTAGGGATAGTGGTTCAAATGGTTTTGTGATATCTTTAGATTTTCGTGGAGTTTTGAATGGTCTTAATGTACCGAGGGATCCTCCTCATAGTTGGTATGGAGATTCTTTCCTATGGAGGTCTTTGGTAATACTCACCTATCAATATTAGGAGTAGGGAGTGATGGGTGACCTAGGAATTCATAGAGTGTCATCTAATCCTTGCATATGGGATTGGGGAAAGGAAATGGTAGTGATGGTGAGAAGGGAAATGACTGTAACAACCGCTATATGAACAATGGTGAGGAAGTCCAATAACAATGATGAGGAAGTCACATAACAATGATGAGGAAGTCACACAACAGTGATGAAAGAGAGTACAGTGATGTAAATGTATGGTGCAAAATCGGAATGTTCATGAAATGCAATGGTTAATTGGCATGCCTCTAATCAATGGTTAACGAAGTGATATAGCTGTGGATGTTCTTGCAATCCTTGGGTACGCACACATGAATGAAACCTTTGGAAAAATCAAGTAGGAATGCAACCCGGACATAATCTCATCATAACTACTCTCAGTACTGCAAAATTCATCTCTGAGTCGGATATAGGTGGTCAGCCCATATCCTCCTGTCCCGGGTCGAATGTAAATGACCAGTTTACATTCCACCGAGGTTCCATGAATTCTGAAATACTCAGCTCAGTTATACTAGTACCATGTCCTTCATATATGAACAGATGTTCTGAAAACTAATGCAAATAACCAACCCAAGGTCGAATGATGAAACTATGTAAGGAAAAGGCGTAACAATGAGGTGTGCATATGTTATGTAAGCATACTAATGTGAATGACAATCATGGTAATCAACTAGAATGAATGAATGTAGTGTATCTAATAATGAGATACAATTCTCATTACATATGTCAGCAACAACTACTAATGAGGCATCAGCTTGGCAGGCAGGCACGTGGCGGTCATAGGATGAAGTTTTCGTGAAGGTAGCTATAGTCTAGGTTTTAAAAACACTCAGTTCGCTATAGCCAAAGCTCTGATACCAATCTGTCACACCCCCAAAATCGGGTCCAGCGGAAGCTTACATATTGCTGGGGTGTAACTCAATTGGTATCACAACACAAGCGCTAGGAATAGTTTTCATTTCAATCATTTAGAATAAAATGGTTTAACAAAATGTTAAGTTTACATTATTAAAAGTGGTGCGGAAGTAGGCCCTCAAAAATATAGTTCAAAACGGTCCCTGTATGAATATCAGAGTCTTCTATGACCATGCCATGCCCTACCAAAACCTCCAGTAGCTTGTCATTGCTTAAAACCTGAAAATACATGCTAAAGTGTCAACACGAGGTTGGTGAGTTCATAGTGTTTAATGAAAACGAATTGCATTATGATGAGGATTCCCCAGCGAAGGCATTGTAAATCCACCCAGTTCCAAGTCTTGGCCATAACAAGACTTGCAACCTGTGTGTTTATAACCCACCGCCAAATATGATTTGAATTATGTAATTGGAATACTTTTCCGGTAACCACAAGTAAATGTTATACGATAGCCACAAGTATATAAAGGCATGACATAAGTCATGTAAAAATAATAGTACAATAGCCTTAAGCTCATGACCCCGAAGCTTGACGGAATACTCATTTGCCCTTAAAGAGTGTTTTGCCAGGCACTCTAATATATGTAAAATGAAATGCATCCGCTTGACTGTTGATCGAAACCAACACAGATGGAGGCGTCACCCTCAATAGATCTATCCACTCACTCTCGCTTAAGCATAATTAACGGTTCATGATGGAGGGACTTTCACTTGGCAATACGGTAACTTAATCTATGTACTTGAAGTCTAATACTTTGGCTCGTATGGAAACGGTTGCAATAAATTCTCCCTCGTGGGATTTAAAGTGAAATCATAAATTGAAAACTTGTAATTGAGCATGTATCTCCCCCAAAGAGATTGTAAAGTAATTAAACAAGTAAAAGTGGGGCTATG
>LBNU01025598.1:8002-23839 GCA_014162995.1 Artemisia annua | reverse complement strand
CTAACAGTGATTTAATTGTTCTCCGGCTTTTTCCCTTTTTTTTTTTCGAATAATATCACAAGTCTAAATCAATCTAACGTACTATTAATCACAAACATTTATCGTCCACACTTAGCGCGCAAACCCGAATCAACTAAGGCAAACACGAAGTTAGCTACTCAAACTCATTTTAAAGAAAGTAAAGCGATAAAGAAATAAAAGTTAATACCGTGTATTTCAAAGGTCTTCAAAGATGTAAAAGTGAACACTTGCTCGAACTTGGAAAGCTTTTTCTTATAATTCTCTTTCAACTTCGATTAAGCGTTTCTTTCGTCTTCTTGATCTTTTAAGAAATAACTTTGTCGTCTTGGGCTTTTCTTAAGTAGATAACATCGTTGAATCGGCTTCTTGACACTTTTCCACATCTCGTGCTTGTTTTAGGGCTTTTTGGTAGATTTCCATGTTGTTTTTGCAATATCCTTTCCTGCACGATCACAAACACAAAAACACGATATCTTTGGCGTTTAACGTTAGTTTTTGGTCTTATAGAGCCTGAAAATGGTGAATAAAAGGTATGTGAATAAGCACATACCACTAGTACACTACTCAAACGTTAGATTTAGTCCAACCAACTGATAAACTAGATGAATCTAACCCCTCTAATCCTAGAAGTACAAGAGAGAACACAAGAATCACCACGAACAAGCTATAAAATGAGTAGAAACTAGTAGAAACCAAAACAAACCATACACCACAAGTCCTACAATCCCTAGGATGTAACCATGGGTCTTGATACCAATTGTAAGATACTAGATAACATCACAAACTCGTTTATACTTGTGGTATGGTTCGATGCAAGTAAGAAAAAGAAGAAAGAAATGTAAAGAGAGAAAGAGATGAAGCCTTGAGAGAAAACCAAAAAAAGAAAATAGAATTATGAGAGAAGGCTTACCCTCTCCAAGGATGGAGAGGGCTTATATGTACAAGAGTTTTGCCACTAGGGCGTGCCACTTGGGCTGCGGATCAGGTATAAAGTGGGTAAAGACCCGTCCTTCTTCTGCGAACTAATCTACTTCTAAACTACGTTTAACTAACTATTGTAACTACTACGAGCTAATCAATGCTTAATCATATCAGGGGTGACCGAATCTTTTTTATACAAAAACGTATTCCTAACAAAAAAGCAACTCAATGTTATACACTTGCAAAGATTATAAGTATAGAGGCAAATAACAATAAAGCAAAGGAATTACCTGCGCTCAGCTATTGTCGACATCAGATGCGGGTACAACTCCTCGTCGTACTCTATGCTCAGCTTACGCAGCTTCTCTTCCTGCCTCTCCAGTGCAGCCTCCACTGTCTTGCGGAACTCGTCCAGCTGGGAGAACAGACTGGTCTTATTCTGCTCTAAGTACTTTAGAGCCCACAGACATGTAGACTTGTACTGAGCAAAGGCAGATCGCTCTTGGTCCAGATTCGCCCAAAGCTGCAGCCTCTCGTTGACTAACCTTCGCGCGTACGCATCCGAGCGCTCCAACTCAGCCTTGGAGCTAACCAATTCAGCCTGGGAGCTAGTCAACTCAGCTTGGACACTGGCCAGCTGCGCGCTCAAAATAGCGATCTCCTCCTCCTTCTGTGCAGAACGGCTACTCTCCCCAGCATAGCCCGTCCTCACTTACGCGACCAGCTCAGCCTGACGCACAGCAACCAACTCCAACTCCCCCATCAAGTGGTCCAATGACTTGGACTCATCCCCTTGCCCCTTTGCGAAGCCTCCTCACCAATAAAAGGACTCACAAGGGGCGACACACTCCTAGCACGTGCGTCAGTATCCTCAGTTGGCTGCATACTGCGCGATAAATCAAATGCATCAGTAAAGTATACGATTATGAAGAAATCAAGAATGTTCTAAGTACTTAAAAACTTTTTACTTACACGGGGGGAGGAGACAAGGTAACCTCTTTCTCCGCATCAGTAGCGGATGTACCTTCCTCCAATGGCTTAGCAGCCTCAACACTGCGCAAACAAAGAAACAGTTCAGCGATTGATCACCGTTAACGGAAACTTGCGCATAACTAAAGGAAACTTACTCAATATGTGCATCCACCGCTGAAGACGCACCTGCGTCAACTCCTGGGCGCAGCCTCTTGGATGAGCCCTCACCATAACCACCAGCAGACGCTCGCTTGCGCTTCAACGGCTGGCTCTCCTCTTCTTCTTCATCGGTATCAACCACGAGGATCCTCACACTATCTGAGGAATCATGGTGTGACTGCGCAGCTTCCGGCGACTGCTCCTTAGGTGGGGCAACACTCCGAACCGGTGTGGCTTGTAGCGCCACAGAAGGAGAGTCAGGCTCTTCAGGGGCCATCTCCACAACGCGCCCAGCAGTAGCAGCCAGGATTGGCGTCTCACCCTGCCCCAGTGGGCGCACCCCCACTGTCACTGTTCTTGGCTTCTCCAAGCGGACAACGCTGAACAAATCCATCTCTGCGAAAAACAGGCAAGTAAAACAAGTTATATAACTTATGGAAAGAGAAGCGCGCTTACACTAATACGACAGAAAGAATGAAGGACAAGCACCCACCCCGACCATCCTCATCCAAGAACGTGGGAACCTCCATCTCTGGCTGGAAGAAGTTCCGACTGATGCCCATATGCACCAGGAACTCTTCCTGGTACGACCTGATGGGGATGCGATTCTCGTTGATGATATCCGCATGATCTGCGTTATACCATCCGTCAAGTGGGCGCTCATCCCTCGGCAAATAATTTTGGGTAAAGAAGTCATAGCCATATGGAAAGATCGCGTCGTCTATCCAGAAGAACTTCTCCCTCCAGTTCCGCAGTGAATCCACATTATCCGTATAGCACTGTAGTGGGCCTACGCGCTTGGAAAAGGTGACCCATCCATTTAACCACGTCGTATGATAAAACGCGCGGAATAAATGGACGGTGGGGTTAATCGCTAATAAGCGACAATTGACTTCAAAATTAGATATTTTGGCAGCGCCAATACAGTGAAGCTGGGAGATGTGGAGCTGATAGTAGTTTAATATATCGCTCAAGAATACGGAAAGGGGTACGCGCTGATTCGCCCACTCGAAAAAGCGCGTATACACCCCGACCTTCCCTACGGGGAAATCTGCAATCGTATCATTAGGACCCGGCACCTCTGGATGCCGTGCCAATGGAATGAAATTGTCCGAGGTGAACTGCGTAAGTTCCTCCTCGGACATGTCGGCTGTACAATCATGTAATTGCAGAACCATTTTTAACAGCGTACGCGCTGGTTACCTAAGACGTGGAAGATTTTTTGGGATATACTTCGAAGCTTTGCAAATGGAAATAAGAAACGTTTTTTACTGTGATAATCACAGTAAAAATGGGGAGGGTGGTTATATAGTATTCCACTCACCACAGATGATGGACACGTGTAACCCACCAGTTCAAATCGTGTGGCTGGAAATTGAAACGGTACAGACACGTGGATGGCCTCCCCATTTACCGAGGCATTTTAGGTGACTTTTTGGGACTAGATACATGGTACATGTATTTAGGCGGTTAAACTTTGAATTTTTCCCGCGCACGCGTTTGGAATAATTTTGTAACGGCTATTAGTCTAGCATCCGCAGGTTTCACCTTGCGCACACTAGACTGGGGGGACATGATGACGTATAGTCTATATTCGGGTCACGAATCCGAATATTAAACGTCACTAATATTTAAGCCCACCACGTGTGGGCTACTATGATAACGGTTTGGGCTCACGAGGCCCAAACCCAAAGTTATTTATGGATTAGATATATGATATCTCCTATTAAGGAGATATATATCAAATATCCGATATCGGCGGACACGCCGAAGAGTAAGGAACACGAAACCTTATCAGTTTCGTATGTATATATATAGGGCATCATAGCTCTCGTCAAAGGTACGATTTACAACCCTAACTCTTCAATACAACCCTAAAACCGATTACTTACTCTCACGCCGGAGGATAATCGTGGGAGACAATCCCACGATAAGCCTAACGGTGTTTGTTTGCTTTCTTAGTGCGCAGGTCTCAAGCATTAAGATCTAATTGGTACGAGAACAGGAACCCAAACAAGGAACGCCCAACTTTTGTATCAACAAGTATCGCATCAGACCATAAAATATGTATAGACATTTTAACTAACGTTTGATTATAAAAATATTCATAATTCTAAATAGAGAAATTTATAGGTTTGATAATAACTTAACAGTGATTGAAGGTTTATTCTTTGAGCGACAGGTATTCGTGAAGCACTTGGTTGTAGAAACAGATCCAGATAGGTGGCGAGTGTGGCACATGTGACACCCAAATTCAGCTTAAAGTGTAAAATAGATTTGAAATGTTTAGGTGTCCTTTGGTTTTGTTTCATGGAATGACTATCTGTGAAATAGGAATGAAAATGAAGTAAGAAATTCATTAGAAAATGTTCTTTGGTAATGAAAATTGACTTCGGTTAAAAACAAATTGGGTATCAACTTTGCAAACTGAAAAGCACCAAAATAAAAAGAAGAAGAAGAAGAAGGATTTTTTTAATGAGATCAGACGATTACCCGCTCATATCGGCATTAGTGTATATTGTTCGATAAAATTCAATTGTGTCGATATGGTGTGATTCATGTTGTAGAAACTACAAGGGGGTTGAATAGTTTCACCGTTTATTATTTCGTTTTTAACTCTTTTGCCTTTTTAATGTATTCTCGTTGATGATATCCGCATGATCTGCGTTATACCATCCGTCGAGTGGGCGCTCATCCCTCCGCAAAGAATTTCGGGTAAAGAAGTCATAGCCATGTGGAAAGGTCGCGTCGTCTATCCAGAAGAACTTCTCCCTCCAGTTTCGCAGTGAATCCACCTTATCCGTATAGCACTGTAGTGGGCCTACGCGCTTGGAAAAGGTGACCCATCCATTTAACCACGTCGTATGATAAAACGCGCGGAATAAATGGACGGTGGGGTTAATCGCTAATAAGCGACAATTGACTTCAAAATTAGATATTTTGGCAGCGCCAATACAGTGAAGCTGGGAGATGTGGAGCTGATAGTAGTTTAATATATCGCTCAAGAATACGGAAAGGGGTACGCGCTGATTCGCCTACTCGAAAAAGCGCGTATACACCCCGACCTTCCCTACGGGGAAGTCCGCAATCGTATCATTAGGACCCGGCACCTCTGGATGACGTGCCAATGGAATGAAATAGTCCGAGGTGAACTGCGTAAGTTCCTCCTCGGACATGTCGGCTGTACAATCATGTAATTGCAGAACCATTTTTAAAAGCGTACGCGCTGGTTACCTAAGACGTGGAAGATTTTTTGGGAGATACTTCGAAGCTTTGCAAATGGAAATAAGAAACGTTTTTACTGTGATAATCACAGTAAAAATGGGGAGGGTGGTTATATAGTATTCCACTCACCACAGATGATGGACACGTGTAACCCACTAGTTCAAATCGTGTGGCTGGAAATTGAAACGGTACAGACACGTGGATGGCCTCCCCATTTACCGAGGCATTTTAGGTGACTTTTTGGGACTAAATACATGGTACATGTATTTAGGCGGTTAAACTTTGAATTTTTCCCGCGCACGTGTTTGGAATAATTTTGTAACGGCTATTAGTCTAGCATCCGCAGGTTTCACCTTGCGCACACTAGACTGGGGGACATGATGACGTATAGTCTATATTCGGGTCACGAATCCGAATATTAGACGTTACTAACATTTAAGCCCACCACGTGTGGGCTACTATGATAACGGTTTGGGCTCACGAGGCCCAAACCCAAAGTTATTTATGGATTAGATATATGATATCTCCTATTAAGGAAATATATATCAAATATCCGATATCGGCGGACACGCCAAAGAGTGAGGAACACGAAACCTTATCAGTTTCGTATGTATATATATAGGGCATCATAGCTCTCGTCAAAGGTACGATTTACAACCCTAACTCTTCAACACAACCCTAAAACCGATTACTTACTCTCACGCCGGAGGATAATCATGGGAGACAATCCCACGATAAGCCTAACGGTGTTTGTTTGCTTTCTTAGTGCGCATGTCTCAAGCATTAAGATCTAATTGGTATGAGAACAGGAACCCAAACAAGGAACGCCCAACTTTTGTATCAACACCGTCTCTTGGTATAAGTTTATGGCTCACTGGTCTGGTTACCTGACCATCACAACGAGCGTGTACGAGTCTATGTTGGTCAGTCTTGATCGCGTCAAACTCTGACATTTAGTGACTTAAGTCTTGTTTTGTTGCTGACCTTAAAATGTTGACCGGCTTAGGCACAAACAGTTATAGTTTCTTTGGCATTTGACAAGTAGTTTTTACAATATATGAGTTGAAATTGACACCTCAACGGTAGTTATACAATGCATTGAGAGATGGATGAAATGAGATGCTTGACTCAATGGTGTAGGTTAAAAATCTAGACGACAAAAATGTATCAAATAAAAGTCTATCAAAATCTTGATGCTTTATGCAACTTAGTGACTTAAGAACTATCCGTCTAACCAATCCGCCTGAACTGGCATAAGTGGAGGATGTCATGAATGCATTGCGTGATGATATGACTAAATGGAGTTCATCAGAAATGGTGGTGGTGGTTGTTTGATGCTGGTGCATAATATATAGCACCAAAGATGGTGGTTGTTGATGGTGGTGCTAGCCACACCGCATGATGCAATGGTTGAATGTTGATACAATTTCTTGCATTTTGACACATATTTGGATCTTCAATTAGCTTGGATCAGATGTGCTCGTAAACTTCTTTCTTTCTCCTGTATCATACGGAACTTGAAACCATAAAAATTAGTAAAATACGTGTTATTAATATAAACATTTTGCGCTATACAAATGTTAGAGCTTATAAAAAATTATCAAGGTAATTGCTCACCTTTAGCGACTCAACGTTACTCATCCATGTTTGCAGCTCTTCCAAACATTCTTTTTCTTGTTTGGCAATAATTGAAAGCTCGGTTAACATATAACACGACTTCTCAGCCTGATTCAAAAGCCACGTTACTCGTCTAATCCTAAATGCGACGTGATTAAGTTGTACTTAATCTAGTAATTTACCTGATCAGATAGCTTTGTAATCGTGGATTCCATATTTTCCAAGAGTGTCGTGGCAGTGTTCATCTCATCATGAACAGTTAGAACATCTCCCTACGTACAACCAATAATGTTAATTTGAATTGCGCTTAGTAGTAACTAAAGTATTACACATTATGAACAAAAATTTATATTCAATTACGTTAAAACTTATGATACATGTGAATAAAGTTAACGATACCTTTGAATCATGGACTAATGGAACATTGAGTGCTGCCACAGATAATTTCCTTACCACTCGACCAACGGCTTCAAAGTTTTTAGCCTCCATCCTTGACCATTTATCAAGTAAGAATACTTGCGAGTTCAGAATATGATACAACTTGATGTCATTTTCGAGCTTTTGTACTTCCATTCGCTTTGCCACATTCGAATTTCTTAGAGCGAGTATCTTGAGCCATGTGTTGAATGCCTTCTTCTGAAAAAACATGACTGTAAGTCAAGATATTGCAAATAGTAAATACTTAAATCTGCATTCCATCACATATATGTATGGAACTTACGAGACAAACCTATATGAAAACTAGCTTACAACATATGTAGCTTTATATATGAAATGACAATCATAGTTTTAATAAGTAATCTCGAACATCTCTTTAGTTATTTACCTCTGCCAATGTTTTAACGGTGGACATGGCGGACTCAGCCCGAGCATTTGCAAATCGCCATTGCAATAACCGATTATTCATCAACTTAAAACAATGTCTATTCGCTTCCTCTGATGCTGCCACTGCTTTTTTCTTGCTAAAGTACTTCAACACCCCACTAATTCCACTAGTGCCACGCTCACCGCCATTCTTGACACTAGGACTAGGACTAGGACTAGCTGGCGGCAACGTTGGCACTGGGGATGGATAAGGGGCAACTCGCCCTGGGGACAAAGCCCATGCAGAAGGAGAAGTTGGTTTTCGTCGTGGCAATGACATAACCCTGCCACTAACATCTTGTCCCATTTTCTTCTTATTGGTTGGACTAGTAAGCCTAGTGTTGATACTCATAGGAATCATGAAATTATTAGCTTCCGCTTCGTTGTAGCTTCTTGTTTTTGTGATGGATATGGACCGAGATTTAGTGACTTTGTTTGAAGTGGATAGTGGAGATGTGTTTGGATTTTCGCTATTGCTTCGAATCAAACGTGGTAATGGTTGTTTCGCAGTCACTGATGGAGACTTACGATTGCCGGAACAACGAAGATGATCCATTTCTAAATGGTTTGTTGTGGTTACTTGGAAATTTGTTGAGCTAATTGTCTTGCAAAAACAAGTTGTGCTATTTATTTTGTGTTCAAGATGGAAGTCAACATTTGACTTAATTTGGCTATATGTTATATGTTGAGGGCACGTTTAGTATATAAGTATTGTGGCCAACCGTTGACTTAGCACGCAATGTTGAGACTTGAGAACATGTAGCCTTTGTTCATATAAAAGAGACCATAAAAAATTTCATTTTTTATTTGCCAAAATTTGTCACTATTTATTCTAAGTAGTCTTGTTAACGATAAAGCAATAAACAATTATAGAAGTGACAAGTGGTATAATAACGACCCAAAACAAATATGAAAAGAGATAAACTTTTACAAATAGTCATCAGCTCCAGTACGTATAAGAAAATTCCAAAGTAAGAAATTACCCCTTTTAGTTATTGAAAGAGTATTAAAAGTTGTACAGTATATTTTTTATGATTAAAGTCTTTTTCATTCTTTTGTAAAATCCTAACCCTCAACATAAACAATTGATTAGACCTAATGTTAAGTTGCATGTAAAGCAATTTATTTGTAACACTCAACATAAACATCTTATTTGCAAGTTTTAAGAATGTGCCTTTGAGAATGGATGATAATTTACATCATTTAAATACTTAAGTTGCATAACTTATGTTATTGTTGTGGGTTAATTCTACTGTTAGGTAACGAACTTTCTTAAATTTCCAATGTTAGGTAATTTACTCTCAAAAATACTATGTTAGGTAACGAAACTTTAATGTTTGTTCAATGTTAGGTAATATTGTGTATTTTTGCAACTTGTGACCTGCTAAACAGGTAAGTTTAAGGGTATATTTGTCCTATCATGTATTTTAATAAGGAAACTCATCTTTCCCATCCCACCATCACTAAAACCAGATCCCACCATCATCTTAGCCAAACATGGCCTAACCAACAAATTTGAAGCTACTAAAATGGTGATGTCTAGAATACAAAAAAAAATCCACCATCTTCGAGACAGTGCAGATTACCAAGCTTAAATTTAGCAACCTTCTGTTTCTGAGAGACCAAGTTCAAATATCAATCAATCATTGAATTTGGCTTAGCTTTTATTGAAGAATATAGGACACTAATAAATAAGTGTCAATTGACATTTAAATGACACACTACTTTGCATATAGACAACCTGTGATTCACTTATTATATAATTCAAAATCTAATTACAATTGAAGACAAGATGCACTAAGCGCACCCGAAAACCGATTAAACGAAAGGTCAAGCTTTTCAAGAAACCCCAAACTAGACCCAAAACCATCTGGTATCACACCACTAAAATTATTTTGACTCAAATCAAGACTCCTTAACCGCTTACACTGAATCAAAGACACGGGTAGTGACCATTAAAAAAAATTACTAGATGTTGATGCATAATCTGGCGCGGGTCGATTCAACGACTCTCCTTGGGCCGTTAGTCGTCTTCTCGAGCCCTATTAGACCTGTCAACAAAGAGAACCCGTTAGGAGTGGACCCGAGGCCGTAGCCCCGGGATCCACCTCCGACGGTCAAGTTAGTCATTGATGCGATGTAGCATATATGAGTAGCCGTGGTCAACTGCGATCATCCTCAAACGTTAGAGTCTACGAGGNTTTTGTCTGCGTGCGCTCATGGCGATCGACTTAGCATCGTGGTGCCTGTATGTAACAGTGCGCTCATGGCGCCAATCTGCGAAGATTTCGTACGCATGGCCTAAAGCGGGTAGATTTATCGTGACTGCGTTGTTCGCGGCTAAAATATAAAATAGGTCCGATCGTGCGGACTTGGCGCGTGGCTATAGATAAAATCGTGTTTATCAATGTAAAAGACTTATGTAAAATCTTTTTAATATTTAAAATATAACATATCGAATAAACAAACAAGAATATCAATTCTATTTTTTTGTTAAAGCTTGATATGTTTGAATAGTCAAACAAACCAACAACTTGGTTCTGTGATGTGGTCAGATTGGACGACAAGAAAAGAAAACAGTACGCATGGTACTTTTTGGTTTTAGATTTGCGCTGTGCATCGTGCACTAGCAGACAATAAAGAAAGAATACCGGCTTTTGAACTCGATGGTTGCTTTCCGGTGATGTGAGAGCACAAAACTTATCGTAATGGTCCCACGGATGGCGCCACTTCTTGATGCATAATCTGGCGCGGGTCGATTCAACGACTCTCCTTGGGCCGTTAGTCGTCTTCTCGAGCCCTATTAGACCTGTCAACAAAGAGAACCCGTTAGGAGTGGACCCGAGGCCGTAGCCCCGGGATCCACCTCCGACGGTCAAGTTAGTCATTGATGCGATGTAGCATATATGAGTTAGGTTTAGGGTAACCTGTTATAATCTGCTGAATAAAGGGATCCCATCCATGTATTTATAAGGCATGGATTAGAGTTTTAGGTGTAAAGTGGGCCGCTGTCACCGGGCCTAGCCCATTCCTGGCCTAGTCTAGACTATGCGTCTACACTAGATAAATCCAATGTTTGAAGGTAACTAAGCCTATTAACCTCATTTGGCACAGACCCAGATAAAGAATTACCATAAAGCACCAAACTTTGCAGCTTCTCAGCTCTAAATAGCTCAGAAGGTAACTCACCCATAAACATATTATTCCTTAAATTAAGATGCCTTAACTCAGACAAAGATCCAAGAACAGGTGACATAAACATATTATTTCATAATTATGGACAGAAGTTATACACCATGATCTTACTAATAAAAATGAAAAAAAATACAATATCGTTGTTTCACCGAGTCTTTGTCGGGATGAGTGTGGTTTTTGATGGTAATGATTTATGGATGTGGGTTTTTGTGTGAGATTATCGATTTACATCTTTGTGTGTGTCGGGTTGTTTTGGTTTTCTCGATTCTTTTTTTATTAGATCGATTTGTTTGTGACATGTGAATCTGGGGTTTTGGTGATGTTTTTGTGAATTGGGTGTTTTTGGTTGTCGGTTTATGTGTGGTGGGTGTGTGTTTATTTTGGGTTCAGGGAAAAATTGGGTGTTTTTGGAAGGTGTGTCATAAATAAAGGAAAGGAGGTAGAAGACGAGGGTGTTTTTGTCATTTCATTGGTTTATACATTCATTTGATAGACAAAACGGTCATATTACCTAACATTGAACAAACATTAAAGTTTTGTTACCTAACATAGTATTTTTGAGAGTAAATTAACTAACATTGAAAATTTTGAAAAGTTCGTTACCTAACAGTAGAATTAACCATATTGTTGTGTGCACCAAAATAACCTAACGTTATTGATTAGACCTAATATGCGTGAAGAGATTTTTTAACGGCATTTGCTTATAACGTTATAACAAGAAACCAGAGACAAAAGATTAATTTGTAGAGACTGATAGTGTGTATGCATCTGATAATCTCTCATAATGTTTTAAGTTGATCAACCTATAAAAAGCATTTAACAAGATGAAAAGGTGAAGAGAGATTATGGTCGTTGAGAAAAATCAACATTTTGCTACATATCAACAGGAAAAGTGATTTTGTGAAAAATACTTCGTCGAAATGTTGAACATTCCTTAATGATACTTATCGATCGATGGATGACTTTTCATTTAGACTTGTTCGCTATTTATTTTTTAGACACTTCATCAAAAGACAATCTTCATAAAAGCCCATCTACGAGAATCATTTAAAGTAGAATATGTAAGAAAAACGGATTCCATTTCAACATATTGCAAGAGAGATCATATTTATATCTATGTTTACGTAACTTATAATCTGAATTTGATTTTCAAGAGTTCAAATAAAATTAAATAAAAACTTTTATATTACGACATTCAAACTCGTAACTCTAACTCACCAATAAAAAACCTTAATAAGCAAAATAAACTTAACCGCAAAGCTTCACACATAACTGTTGGTCCCTTTTACCCGGTTAAGTTAACTATGAAGTTAATCTAACCGTGCATTATGGCATAATGATGTAATGAAGTTCTTTGATAAAAACAAGATATAAGAGTAAAACGTAAATCAAAACACAAGGTAATTTTCAACGTTTAATTCTTATTAGAAATGAATCAAAGAAATTGAAATGACAAGTATGGTGTGTTTCTCCTCACTAAACTCAAGCTAAGCTTAAGTGACAACTAAGGTACAATCGAGCTATCTCGAGTACAAGTATGTTCTTTGGAGGAGAAAAGGGTTTGTGAATGTCTAAGCATTAATTGCACAAACTTAACCTTTTCTCCTCTTTATGATCCTATTTATACACAAGTATAATACATACTATTGTCCAATGGATTAAAGACTTCTAAAGATAAATCTTTAGAAGATCTTGTTCACTGTTGAAGGCAACCCATATTGGGTTAGAAGACAGATTAACCTTTTTAGGATTAGGTTGGATTGTAGCCAAATAAGGAAAGTTTGACTTATAAAGTGATAAAGCACTTTATTGGAACAGTTCAAACTTTCCCTCCCAATCCCGCCTATTCTTCAGTCTTCAGGTAGCTTTCTTCAGTCTTCATAGTTGGTGAGGAGACTTGGGGATTCAGTGAGCTATTGTCATCACTCACTGAATCCATCATCTTCTTCTTTGGCTTAGATGCCATTCACTGAGAGTCCGCCTCACTGAATGGAAAACCTTTCTTCGTTAGGCTTGTTCTAAACATCCTGAAGATGACTCACTGAATGACTGTTCACTCAGTGACTTGATTATGTTTAAGGGAATCCAACACTTAGGTTATTTTATGTTCAAATCCTAGTTAAGGAAAGCTTGGGTACTTTCAGTGACCCAACAGTCTCCCCCTATTTGGATATACAAATAGCCTAAGTGTTCTATGGATCAGTGTGAGTGAGCAAAGTGTCTTCTTCTCACACTGAACGTATCTAAGTAATATTAGGACACTGATTAAACAAAATCATTACTTCATTAATCATTATTACATTCCTAAAATTGACAAAAGATACAAAAGATAGGTGTTGTTGCAGATTTAGATGTTGAGCTTGTAGCCAAGAGCTTCAAGCTTGGTTCTCTTTGACTTCAGCAAGTTCTTCTCAGGATGTCCTTCAATCTTGGCTCTCAGGTCTTTGCAGAACCTTGCATTCTCAGCAGTCTTAATTGGAGAAGCCATCATGAAGTACATGAGCATAGCCTTTACCCCAGCATTATCAATGTCTGACCATCTCTGGAAGGAAGGATTGCCAAATTCATCAGTGAAGCACAGTCCTCTTTCAGGTTGTTCAAGGACATGGTTATTCATGAAGTTGACTCCTTCAGGAAGTTCTCTATTACAATCCAAGCCAGGAACCTTGATTTCAGGTTCAGTGTCCACTCTCTTCCTTTTCCTTAGAGTGGACTTAGATGGGGCGGCCTGAATGGCTTGTACTGAAGGTGGCATTTGGGAGGGAATCCCAAGTTCTTCATGTTTCAGGGCTAGATTATGATAGCGGGCTTCAAGGGACTTCATCAGTTTTGGGACCACTACATTGTTCTTCTTTGTGATGATTGGAGCTAGTTCATCGAGCTCAGTGATCCCGAAGTCAGTGATCTTGAATGGATCATGCACCTTGAAGTTTCTTTTGTCCTGGCCCCTGAAGATGGTAAGTACTGCAGGATTTGATTTCACATGGATTTTAACATCAGTGATGGTTTCTGGATTTAATCTCTGTGTCATAATCCAAGTGTATCTATCAATGTTCTTTTGTCTATTCTCTGCAGCTCGTTTCAGTTTAGCCTCCTTCTTTTGTTTCAAGGCTAACAAGGCAGCATCCTGAGCTTGTTTGAACTTTTCACCCCCTTCCCTCTTCTCCAAGTCTTTAGGATTCAGCCCAAGAGATTTTCCTTCTTCATTGACAATCTCAATGAGAGTTTGCTTACTGATCCTCTCCTCTTCAGTCGCCAGTCTTATCCTTTCCTCTCTATCCAGATGAGCTTGAATATCAGCTTCAGTGAGATAGTAAATTTCACCGTTGATTTCATAAGGGATCTTTTCATCAGGTTCAGGCCTTACATCTTTGGAAGCAGGAACAAGCTTCCTAGTTTGTTCAGGTTCTGTTGTTGTCATGATGCCTTTGCCCTTATCTTGCTGGCTGTTGAGAGGAGGTTGGTAGGATGAGATTGGAGATGCCTGAAGTATGCGCTCCCCCTCAGTGTGAGAAGGAGTTTCTTCTGAAGCAACCTGAGTGACAAGATGACTGGTGGATGTCTCAGGGATAGGAACTTCAGTGGCATGTGGCTCAGGGATGGGAGCTTCAGTGACATTCTCCCCCTCAACTGTTGCCGGAGCTTCAGTGAGAGCAAGAGTTGGTGTGGGCACTGAAGTCGAAGGAGCTGAGGAATCCTTGAAGGCCTTGAAGATTTCAGACATCATAGATTTGATCTCTGAAGTGTCTTGTTGGATGACAGACACTTTTTCTTCAAGAGAAGCCTGAGAACTTTCTATAGCCGTCATTCGAGAACCAAGAGACCAAGCCACTGAGCTAGAGGATTGAGCCCAGTTAGCCACATCCTTATTCAGGTTGGTGAAGGAAGACTGTACGCTGGAGACTGAAGCATTCAGGGACTGAAGGTCCAAAGATTTCAGCAAGGTGACCAATTCAGGAAAGCTTGCTGATTGCTGAACAAAGATATCCGAAGCCTGAAGAAGCTTCTTGGTGAGTTCAGGATCTTCTTTGACCAAGGCTTCAATGTTTTCGACTTTGGGAGTGAGTTTGTTGAAGGATTCAACAAACTTGTTCATATGTGAAGCCAAAGTTGTCAGGTGGTGATCAATGCTGGAGTTCTGTTCCCTGACATCATTATGAAATTCTTCGACAGATTCTTTGAGATTGAAGTAGTGGACTGCTTGTTCAGTGTGTAAGTCGAAGACTTCATCAGTGACCCCACGGAACAAGGCATTGGTTGCCTTCTTCAATAACTTAACCATTTTGCGGCCAGTGAGAGGAACGGAGTCATCTGTCTCATCCACTGAGTCAGTGTGTTCAGCTTCAGGTTGTGATTCCTCGGCATTGTGGGATGGAGACTGAGGAGTTGGTTCAGTGTTTTCAATGGTTTGATCAGCAGTCTCCATATCATCCCCAGCTTCAAAAAATTCCTCATCACTGCACTTGGTTATTTCATCATCATCAGAATCAAGCATTGCCTGAAAAGTAGCCATAGAGTCAATCTGCAACAAGGGGTTAACCAGCTCCTCTTCATAAGAAGATTTGCCTTCGGTGTGGTCAGGGCCTGACCCCTCAATTCCAGTGGATTGGGTATTATCCACCTGGTCCTTAGGGTCAGTCCCTGAGGAATGCGCAACTCCATGAGGGGGTGTTGGTTCCATATCAGCGGGTGGTTTGTTTCCCCCTGAGTCTTTGTCCACTGATGTCCCTTCAGGCACTGGTGGGTTTTGGCCAGTGCCATCATTAGGAACTGTGGAAGGCGCTCCCCTACTAGCGGGTTGTGTATTTCCCTCTAGATCTTGGGGAGTAGTAGTTGGGACCAAGGGCACTGACTGTGATGTAT
>LBNU01025597.1:0-11331 GCA_014162995.1 Artemisia annua | reverse complement strand
GTTAGACGATTAGTATAACAAGATGTTTAGGCCCGGTATATGTATTTGGCCCATATTGTTCCTATATATTGTATTATGTACCGAACATATGCAAGTATTCAATAATACGATTACACACAAACTACATGGTATCAAACCAAACATACGATTCCCTAAACCTTTACGCTCCGCAAACCTAAACCCTAGCTTTTAGTTTTTTAGCTTCTTTTCCGTTTTCCAGTCTTGTCTTGATTCGTCTGTCCAACGGCTGACGTTGCTGACGGGTTTCCATGTTTGTTTGTCGACCTTCTGAAGTGGTCTGACCCTCTTGTTTGCTGGCTGTCTTGTTTAGCTGCGTATGCTTCTTTTATTGCTACTAGTCGTACCGGTTGCTGTTATCAGTTTTTTGTCGGGTTTTGACGAAGAAGGGAAGAATGACATCAAAAGGTGTTTTGTTTTTTTTATTGCTTCAAAAAGGCTGTCTAATATACACGTAAATTGCTTTGGAGGAAGATACAAAAAGTTCTTAATATCATTTGATTTTGGAGGAAGACTACAAAAGTCTTAAAAGAAATATCGTTTTATAATCAAGGACAAGGCGAGTTTTTTTTTTTTGTGAAGGAGCACGTATAGTATGTCTAAGATGAATTTATCATTAAGTTATCAGTGTTGTCACCCATATATCTCATACGCTCTTCACCAATGACATACGGAACACTCCCCCCTTCCACCCTGCCTCACTTATCGATAAACTAATGGCGAGAACCCTAAACCACTTTTGTTCCCATCAAGACGTTAGAGTTGATGGAGATGACATACTCTCAATGGGTTATTATCGTCCACCTTGTGTCATGGCATGGCATTTTGGACCATCTGTTGACCACCCCGAGTCCTCTACGACACCGTCGCCCCCAACCCTAGGATCCGGAATGGCTAAAAGGCTATAATCGGTCTGATCTCACATTGCAAACTGATCAAAGCTGGTCTAACGCCAAACGTGCCAAAGAGGCGTGGGTGTCCCTTGCAAGCGATTTTTCGAAGATCAATAACGCACAGCCGGGGGGCGCTATGGCTTGAAGGAGGAGCTACGAAATTTGAAGCTTAGGGGACTGTAACAATTGATGCTTACTTTCAGAAAATATGAGTCAAATGCTTAGGTGTTAAATGGTCTTGTTTCCCTTACGCAATGAATGAATAGTTTACGTTTGCACTTGATGGCTTGCCAAAACACAGTAGAATGTTATTTCTATCAGTGATTACTAGTAGGAACCCTTTCCCGGATCTACAAGACGGTTGTTCTTTATTGGACCACGCAGGGAGATGCGAGAATCTAAGGTTCAAGACCCGGCTTATGGACTGCTACATCTTGACTTCCTATGGTTCTATTGGCGAAATAAATAATGCTCGGCGTTCGATCAATCCTTTGGAAAAAAGTGAACAAACCTTGTTTTCTTTTCTAAAGGTCATTGTCGTTTTGCGTGAGGCGTGTCGGTAATCTTCACAAGGTGTTCATGTAAGTCTACTTGATCATCCCTCTGTACTTTCCGGCTATCATCTCCTATGCGATATGGAATACTTGCGACCAATTGTTGGCTAAGTTGGGGTTTACCTCTACCCTAGCAGACTACTCCTCCTGTTGCTTTAGTACTACCAATACCTCTCCTGTTGCTTCTACATGAATAAGCCATGCCTTATGGACCGGTCTCAAACTACAATATCAATCTCAGCCTCTCTATTTCAGCCCAAAGTGGATTTCAACAGGGGGTTTCAAGGTTACGCACCATGGGGGCAGGTCATAATGTTGCTCAAGGGTGTTCACGGTCTACCAGGGGTTTCCAGTCTGGGGTGACAGGGTTTGTTTCCACAGGGGGGTCCTGTTAGCGCCAGGTGGGGGTCCAGTTGTTGCAAGTTCTCAGGCGCAGGGGGTTCAAGGTTCGTCTATCCAGGGGTTCAGTTTGCAGGTTCCAAGCTGGGGTTCAGTTCGGTCCGGTTATGGTTTCAACAAGGGCCATAACCAGCCGGTTTTCACCCAGGCAACTAAGCATCAGGTTCACAGGCGTTTACGGGTCAAGAGGACCTTTGACACAAAATGCCTTTAATACCACTTACTCTTCAGGAACCGGCTGCTGGGCAACGGTGGAATATTGGACACAGGTTGCGAGGCTCTCACCTGTAATGATTCTGTACGATTTCTCGTATCATATATTCTTAATAGTGCATTGTATCCCGTCATGTTGCGGTTGGTGATGGCGTTTCATTCCCGATCACTAACTCTGGTCATCACATATTTTTGTCTACTCCTTTGTCCTTTCGTTTAAATAAGTTTTTAATCACTCACTCCACATTTCAAAAATCTAGATATCTGTGCGTCAATATGTTCGTGAAATTATTGCAGCTGTTGAATTTCTGATCCTTATTGGTTTTTCCTGTGAAGGAGCTTCCTAACTCGACGGGTACGTCCTTTCCGTTTGATACACGGGCGATCTCTATCCTGTTATCCTCTCTCTTTTAATACATAACTTGTTTTAGTCGTATGTCTTAATTCTTATTGTATTAATCTTTCATATCATTGCTCGTGAGTTCAAGACATGACATCATTGATCAAATTTTATTTTTTTCATTTTATTTTCAAATGCTGAGTATATAAATTACTCGTAATTAACATTGTTTTGGAAGTGCCAAATGGTGGATCTCAAAGCATCTTTTTTGTCTTTAATGTTGGTTTCAAAGAGATCAACTAAAATCTCAATCTGTTTAGATGTGAGCATATGTCAATTTCGATAAATTCCTCAAAACATTTTATCGTATTGTGCTAAAAAAAATTTGTGCTTGTAAATCCCGATGTTTATTATAGGAAGACAACCTTAACAAGTACGTACGTTGTTACTAACTCGTTATTGTCACTTCTACTCCAACGTTTGTTTTATACTACAACAACAACAACACCTACAACAATCCTAATCTTGCTGGAGAAAAGTATGCGAGACTTAGGATAGATGTGCGGTCGTGGCCATTCGTACTTTCACCCGATGGTAGAATGACTGATTTCTGAAAATCTTTGATGAAAATACGCAATGAGCACAAATATGTACCAACTATAAACATTGTTTTATCATCACCTAAATCAGTATGTTTGGTTTCAAAATGTTTAAGAACACGAACTGTTTATTTGGTACTCGTAGTATATAGTCTTTATAATATATTATAATTTATATATTTCAATATTTTCTTAACAGTTATTTTGGTGTTGCAAATTACTTTTTAGCTGTTTTTATTAATACTGAGGAATTTTACTAGAGCGGCTTTGTTTCATTTTTTGCTACTTACTATAGAGTAGGGATACAGTGAGAAGAAAACTTAAAATGAGAAGGATGAGAAATAGCTATAACCACACATTTGAGATGTATCGAGTTGAATTAGATGCATCTCTATTCATTTAGATGCGTCCCAATTAGTTTCAAAAGTAATTTTGAAGTGAAAACGATGCAAAATAGTACTAGCAACAAATTTGACCCGCAGTGGACGAAAAATACATAGAATTCGCCTAACTTGATGAAATGCATCTAATATATGTATATGCATCTAATTTTTTGCTAGAAAATATATTATGGTGCATCTAAAAGAGTAGAGATGCATCTAATTCAAGTCAATGCATATCTAATGTGTAGCTATAGTTATTTCTCATTCTTCTCATTTTAAGTTTTCTTCTCATTTGATCCTAAGTCACTTACGAGTAGGGATACAGTGAGAAGAAAACTTAAAATGAGAAGGATGAGAAATAGCTATAACCACACATTTGAGATGTATCGAGTTGAATTAGATGCATCTCTATTCATTTAGATGCGTCCCAATTAGTTTCAAAAGTAATTTTGAAGTGAAAACGATGCAAAATAGTACTAGCAACAAATTTGACCCGCAGTGGACGAAAAATACATAGAATTCGCCTAACTTGATGAAATGCATCTAATATATGTATGTGCATCTAATTTTTTGCTAGAAAATATATTATGGTGCATCTAAAAGAGTAGAGATGCATCTAATTCAAGTCAATGCATATATAATGTGTAGCTATAGTTATTTCTCATTCTTCTCATTTTAAGTTTTCTTCTCATTTGATCCTAAGGGATCCAGTGAGAAGAAAACTTAAAATGAGAAGGATGAGAAATAGCTATAACCACACATTTGAGATGTATCGAGTTGAATTAGATGCATCTCTATTCATTTAGATGCGTCCCAATTAGTTTCAAAAGTAATTTGATAACCTAATAAAACTAATCAATTAAGTTAACCCGAACACCTTCTGGTAAAGCTACTTGTAATTATGTATACGAAAACTTGTGGACACCAATCTAATAAACTTGTGGACACCAATCTAATAAACATATTCAAATAAGTAAAACCCGAACACCTTCAATGCATTTTTTGTGATGTTGTGGTCTACATCTACACACTTGACCAATGGTTGTGACCATATTTGGGACCTCATGAAGCACACTGAGTGGGATATAAAGTATACGGGGCCATACATGACAGAACATTCGGATCTTACTTTAATATATTTTTTACTCACGCGTTACGATGATGAATACCCATATAATTAGATTTTTCGATGAGCAAATGTTTTTATTTTACATGTTTTTCGTGAGAATATAACATTATCAAATATGTCTATTAAACACCAATTAATTTGATCACCTCTAAATGATCATCTTTATATATACTTAAAAAGATATATATAATCAATATTTTATTTATCAATAAAAAATTTAAATTGAAACAGAATATTTGCTAGACATTTAATTTTCAATCAACTAATAAGATAAATTATTTTGAATATTTACATTTACGACTTTCATTGTTTTAAATCAAAGTAATATAAATTCTATCTAAATACTATAGGGGAAGAAATTGGTTCCCGTGCCCAAATAAAAAATTGATTCAAACAAATTACTTACTCCGTACTATTAAACAATTAGTTTCTAAATAATATTAGTAAAAAAGATAATAAAACTTACAAAACACACCCTGAACTTCTTAATATTTACGACTTTTTTATATAACAATCTTTATTTGCCAAATATCTGACAGATATCTATCGGTTTCTTGAATAAAAAAATACTGGCAAAAAAGGTGTCTCGATAACGAACAAAACAAGCTCAATATTGATATACTTTTGACGTATGCACGATCTTATAAAAAATGTTGAAGTTTAATATTTATATATAGTTTTTAAATAAAAGAACTTTCAAAATGCACCCTTAACCTATCAAATAACTTTAAAGATTATCCTAATTTTTTTTTAAAACTATAAGAGTCAAAATTAGCCCCGCCACAACACACTGGTGCCCACACAATATTCATTCCATAAAAGACGTCGTACGACAACTACAAATATAGCTTGACACAACATTTATTCCAAACAAATACAATAAGTGTAGGTAAAAAACATACCACGATCTCACAGCGAGAAGCCCCGCCCAAACATTGTTCATAAATTATTATCGCAAAAAATTTCTAAAAATTCTCGTTGCAACCGCCTTCCCACTTGTTCTCATTATAACTATAACATATACTTTTATTATCAATGTAACATTCACATATTCGCTTAAAGTAATTTGCATTTCTTAAAATTTTAAAACAAACTGATGTACTCTTTATATAGAGGTAAGATAAGATATTTGTATTGCCCCTTTTTCTTCTTGGTGAATGAGATTTGTAAATATAGGCAACATAGTTCTATGTAAATGATTATTTTCGTCTAATGAAATCACAGTATTAGTTTTTATTTTGTTTTTCATGCACTGTTATAGAATTTTGGCTTACATTATTTTCAATTCAGTTGCTTTAGTCCTATACTTAACATATTTATCTCTTCTATATGCTAATAAATTAATACTATTTGACAATATACATATAAGTGTATCCATTATCACACGGATATAAGTATGTGAGAGTAATAAGAGTATGTGACAATGTGACACACACACTATATGCATAAATACAATTTAATGAGAAATAAATGAAAACCTACTAGGCCTAGTTGAGTAGATGGCAGTGAGTTGCATGCTTTTAATGGCCATGAGATGTTTTTATATAATCATGAGCCAGTATTCAAGTACCATTATTATAAGTTTAAGACATTATAGCAGTGTGATGACCCATAAAAACATATGCAATTCACAGATATGATCATATGCTTATACAAGCCAAATGCCAACAACTCACTTTATCACAATAAAGTGACTGTTTGGTGACAATGAGGCTGTTTCAAGCTTTAACAACTCAACTTTAAAGCTTGAGCTGTATGGAATCTACCATTCTTTCTTTTTCTATCTGAGAAAACCTTTTATAGTGGACTGGTGGTAGTACATGCCGACACTTGTAACATAACCAATCATATTATTATTTTTTGATGGCGAGTTATTAGTTAGTGATTCGAGCCTACAGTGACATTCAATTGGGATGTATGCAAGCTTCGAATCTTTCTCCTTAGGGGATAAACCCCACTCCTGCTTCTATTTTTTGGGCCCCTGAAGGTCCATGGTGAGACTCGAACCTGAGACCTCTCCAATGATACCTCCCCCCCAAGGTTACCCTTGGTAGCCAACTGAGCTAGCCCAGTTGGTTATAACCAATCATATTATTCATATATTGTTGTTAATGTTATGATAAATTACACTTTGACTATATAACAAATCCTAAATCTTTTTGATGAAAACATTTAACTTAAAGAATCATACAATGAAAGTATCAAGTATCTGCAATATGTATTAGAAAAATAACGTTCTGATTTGTGATTATATTTGGTTTGTTACAGACAAACGACACGATCATTCTGATATAAAAAAACGAACCCTGCAATTTGCAACAATGAACCTTTTCTACAGATAAAAATTTCCATGTCGAATTTTGTTGCAGTTACATTTGCACAAATCGCCTGAAATCATATTTGGTTTTTTGTTAGACAAACGAAACATCATTCTGATATAAAAACGAACCCCTGCAATTTGCAATAATGAACCTTTTCTATAGATAAAAATTTCCATGTCGAATTTTGTTGCAGTTACATTCACACAAATCGCCTTGAAGTCGTCCGTATGGTACATAATAGTGGTCAAATTGCGACAAAAAGCCAAAGTATGATATTCAAGAAGTCAACCAATTGTAAGAAAAGGCAAAAATGTGACTAATATAACATACAGAGCTCATAAAATTACCACAAAACTAGCCTTGAAGCAAGACTTGATTAAGGATCAATTGTGATTTCCAAACATCTGATAACAAGTTGATTCTTCATCCACTTCCGAACTCTCTGTTTAAGTAGTCGATAAACATTCTCTTTGCGCTGTCAGCATCCGTAGGAGGTGGTGGCCCACTTAAACTCGACTGACTAGTCAGCTTTATGAACGTCTTTCTTAGCCTCCGAAGCTCGGGTAACCCAACTGACCTTGAAATGTTAATAGTTGGCAAGCCTGGGCCAAGAGAGAGTCCAGTCACAGGTCCACCCATGGCCAAAGACTGAGCCTCAACGATGGCACTCGTTACCTCCTGTGTAGCTCTGTCCATTTCATAAAGTGAATTCGCCTCTGAAAACCGAGCACTTTGTGTCGCTATAGTCGGCTGCAAGATTTTAACATCTCGGGTTTTTGTGTCCACTTTTTTAGTTACATAAGATACAAGATCAACAATAGCAGGAGATGACTTATCTATTCCATCTTTAAATGGAAATAATTCAAACAAGGGTGAATCCCATCGGTTCCTACTATCGGGTCTCTCGAATCTTCTGACTAAATCTTCAAATATACGATCATCATACGAGGGTTCATCTTTCTCCCTACGTTCTGTATTCCAGTCCCTACATTGGGTTTCTTCAACATCACAAAAAAGTACACAATGCCTAATTCCTGCAGCGCGTGCTAGGCACCATAATTCGTATCTGTAACCCTTAATGCTATTTAAGGAATCCACTATGATGATGCTATCTTTCGATAAGGATCTATCGACTTCGGATCTAAGTACTCCTCTTAAGTTCTTTTCTGAGGTCATTTCTGCATAGCTTTGATTACGATCAAGATGAAAAGAAGTCTCGTCAATGATTCTGACAGTAGGATTGGATTCTATGTCTTTCAGAGCTTCGGATAGGCAAAGAGCAGCCTTTGACTTCCCACTGCATGGTTGACCACAAATTATAACCAATGCCATTTGAAGTATGTGGCTTTGATAGCAGATATAAACGTTCCTTTCTTAGTTGCTTATATGTGGTCAATGGTCACATAAAAAACCTGTCATCAGAAGAACATCTGTTATGATAATATATAACACACAAGGCTTTGATACAAATCACCTGGTAGAATACTCAAACCGAGTGATGTTTGGTTGATCGACTACAAACATTAAAAAAAAAAAAAAAAAAAAAAAAAAAAAAAAAAAAAAAAACCTCTTGCAAAAGTAACCATTGTACTATGAAAGCCAAAGAAACATGGTAATTTCCACACAAGCAGTGACTTTCTTCTTAAATTTTACAAATGCTTGTAAAATTTTTTGTCAAAATCATTCATTCATGCAAAACTATTTACTTCTCACATTTTCCCAGGAGCAGGGTTGTACGCAACTTAAAGCCAAGTAAGATGGTTTCAAAGGAGCAAGAACGATGATCCATCTGGTCATTCTTGCGTAGTTATTTACTTTTCAGCATTTGTACAACATTAATGGTTTGTTTGCAAGAGAAAGCTAAGGGCGTGTATGGCGAAATTAGCTGGAGTTAGAGCTCAAGCCGGAGCTTATATCATAAGCTGGAAGATGGAGTTTTTATTTTCATAGAGGTGTTTGGCGAATTAGTTGGATCTAGAGCTTATTATTGTAAAATGACGTAAAAGACAAGAAAGTCAATTCACATAGCTTTTGCTAGCTAATCCGTGATATATTGAAAGGTATATAAGTAAGTTGACTAATTTTAAAATCTAGTCATCTCTAAAAGCACATCTCCATTAGCTTGAGCTTGTAGAAGCTTAATAGCTTATAAAAGTTTCCATAAGCTTGTGTGGTCAACAAAACTTAATTCATAACCTAGATTATTATAAAAGCTCTAGCTCCTATCAAATCATACAAGCTTGTTCCCAAACACACAATGGTTCAATAGCGCCTAAAATGTCTTGACATGTAATAGAAGTTCCTAACGCGTTATGAATCAAAATCAATCGTTACTTTTGACCAGTGAAACTATTGGGAAGCTCCTTGATCTATGTCAAAAAAGAAACTATTGTAGTGCTTATCTATTTCATAGCTTTTGTAATCTAAGTAGACTGTTAGCTTTTACCCCTCCAACATAGTCTGGTAACCAGCACCATAATAATAATAAGTGTACAACCTAGTTATCTAAACCCAAAACTAATAAATTGAATATTACAAGCAAAAGCTCAGCAACATGATATTATCTATTACATTAAAAAGTAAGGTTTATAAAAACATAAGAGAAAGCATAGTGTTTACCAGATTGGGTTCGATTTGTTGCCGGTGTACTGATCGACTTCGGGGGTGGAGGAGGCGATTTTTTAGTGTTTGTGTGTGTTGAGGGCTGATATATATTTTGGGCCTAAAAGGAACAATTAATGGACTTCTATAGATACACTCAAACATATACTCCGTAGTTGGTTTGTTTTCAAACAAACTTTACAATCCGTAATACTATGTTCTTATTAGAAAATAAATAAATAAATAAATAAATAAATAGTAAAAAAAAATGATGGTTCGTATGTTCTTTAGATGCAAGAAAGAAAAAATATAACTAAATAAACTATATAATTCATGTTCTTGAGTTGAAGGAAGAGTTTATAACTTATTATTGTCAAATCTTTTAAAAAAAAAAAGACATATTCGTCTTGAGTTGAGATCCATGAAGAACCCATACATGTCATAGAACCTATCAACCAATCATAGCCACACATTTATATTTTCTCCATTTTTTTTCAAACAACAATATCTTGCAAACGGTAAATCTTCAAGCTACAAAAAAAATACCACCGCGAGAATATAAATGATCTTTCTATAGATATGCATTTTTATATACTTTCGACGAATTTTTTTTTCGACGAACTTTTTTTTTTTTTTTTAATTCCGCCCAGAAAGAATCATATATTATTCGTCAAATCATATATGATTCGTAAAAATCATATATGATTCGATTCTTACGAATCATTATGATTCTTACGAATCATATATGATCGTAAGAATCATATATGTTGTTGTTAAAACGATCATATATGATTCTTACGAATCATATATGATTTTCCTGGCGAAAAAAAATAAAGTCATCGAAAAAAAGTTACGTCGAAAGTATATAATACAATCATGTCTATAGAAAAAAATAATTCTATCATGTCGCGATGGTATTTTTTTTGTAGCTTGACGATTTACGGTTTGCTGAAATATTTAAGTTTAAAAATAAGGGTGAAGTTTATTATTTTTTTTTGATAAAAAAAATGAGTGGCTAAGTTTGCTTGATGGGGTTCTATGATAAGTGGTTCTATAAAGAACTTTTGGCTATGTCTTACGTAAAATATATATTATCCCTTCCATTTTCTCTCAAAATGAAATGCCCGATTTTTTGTTATACATGACCAAGACCTGCGGTGGATTTTTGCAACCGCCACACAAAATCATTTTCGTAAAACGAACTTAACAGACCTTGATAATTTGCAAATTTGCAGCACGCTATATAACAATACAAAAAACATATTTAATACAAATTTCATAAATTGGAGAGCGTGGAAACGATACGTTCTGCAAAGGATTTTTTTTTATCCAAAAAGCCCCTTTTTTACCGTCGATATTAACCACTTAATTCATGAAATGAAATGATACTTGATATAAAATATACATACCTTGACAATGAAAACATAACCAAACTAAATACATAGTAGTTTCAAACATGTTTGACCTGGTCATAATACTAAATTTGTTGTTTTGCGCTTATGCAAATGCCAAACCTCTCTTCCTACACTTCAATTACAATATAACTTGAAACATGACAATTTCTAGAAATCTTTCGCATAATCGAAAAAAACTCTTTGGGCATTACGAGTGTATGATGAGGTAATGTTCTCCTCCGGACATTGAAGGAAATAATCACAAGCTTAGTCCTTGGATATGTCTAAATAAAGTCACTCAATGACCATCTCAGTGCGTGCTCAAAGCCATAGCAAGAGAGGGCTTGCTCCAAGAGAGCATAGCAACGGAACGGCTGCTCATGAACAATACAATGGAGTAAAGACCTGCATCGAGAGTATAGTACACTGACCATCAGAGCTAGTACACTGGCAACGTGACGATACATAGTACGATGACGTACGAATA